>OMNV01000781.1:13516-77741 GCA_900303265.1 Brotula barbata
GGGGTTTTTCTATCTAATTATGATAGGCACAGTAGAAAGACACACAGGAAAGATAGGGGATGACGTGCACCAAAGGGCACCGGTTGGAATCAAACCTGCGCAGCTGCTGTATGTGGTATACGCTCTACCAGGTGAGTCACCATAGCTCCCTTTCATTCGTCAATTAAAAGTAGGTATTTATTATCTCCACATGGTAAAGTTACTACTGTCTGAATTTCATTGGGCTGTCAGTGCTAGGGCATTGCTTATGGTGCATGCTGACCTGACACAGCTAAATGGAATGTAGTCCGTACTAATAGTATAAATAACACCTGAACTCTTCCTGCAAAGATAACTCATCATGTCAGCTGTAAAAATGGCCTATTGTATTCATTTTAAATAAATGAGGAACTGTTTTTGGATCATGTTATAGTTTTGCATGCAGTTGGGGAATTTTAAAAAAAACAACGATGCACCATTTACCAAGATTTTCCACATAAAATCTCTACTAAAATATTACCACCAACTGTGGACTGATCTGATACTTCCTCCCTGTGGATTTGCTGTGGTATTAGTAATGTGTAAAAGGAAGTACATATAGCCTTTGTGTTTTACATGAACACTTGCATGATCCATTTATTGACTGCACGTTTGTGTTGTGCTTAAATTGATTTGTAACCTGTATACTCAATACACTTATGTTGGTCAGAGCAGGATGGACACCGTGAAAACCAGCTGTATTGCCATGGTGATGGCCTACATTCCTTACTAGGATCCAACATTGTGATGACAATGTGGCAGTGTGTCTCTTTAATGAATGGAAATATTAGGATCCCTATGAATATTTGTAAAATGATCAAAGATTTCATAATTTAAACTATTGACACACTACTTGTAAATTAATGAATTCGAGCAGAATTCCAATGTACATTTGCTTGTCTGTAAATTTTGGGTGACAAAATACAAAATCCCAATTATTCATGAAACAGGATTTCCACCTTTTACTTAGCAATTGATCTTTAAAGATGTTTTCCAAAAAAGCATAATAACGTCACACGTTCGGCCATCAAAATCGATGTGTTCGGGGTCGTTTACATGCCCCTTAATCAGGGCTGTTAATGGATTTCAGAAAGAACGGATCGGCGTGTGGAGCTAAACATGGAGAATCGAAACGCTGGCTCACTGCAGGAGCAAGCCCTCAAAAGAAAAGAAAGACTGAAAGCATTAAGAGACAAACAGCTCCAGGTAAATGTCGTCTGTTTTTATTTGGGACTTTGTAAATGAAAAGTTGCCTTGAGCTTATACCACGCGATTCCGATTATTGTGATAGCTAAATCAACTAGCTAGCTAGCTAGCTAGCTAGCCTTGTCAGTGTAGCTAGCGTTAGCATAACAACGCATCAAACAAAACCAACATTTGGTTCTTGCTTTGTTCTTTTACCTCATTTGGCGCAACTGTTTACATGTAAGCCACAGAACCTACTTGTTTCAAAGCCTTCTCGTTACAACCTGACATTTTTGTCAACATTAGTCTGGTTTACAGGGGCAAGAAACGAATTCATAAAATAGCAATTCTAGTGGTGCATTTAGGTGCAGAGCCTTACAGTGATTTAATAGGTCATACATTTGAATGGATTTAACAACATGGTGTTACAAGGACAACCAGACTGTGCTTGCCTTTTCGTGGGGTTGTTACAACACTGTAAGCATGTTACTCAACTGGTAAGAATTGGTTACTAGGGTGTAAGCACGTGGTTTAAGGCGTCCACAGTCTAGCTGAGAAACAGAGGCATTAAGGACTTTAAGTATTAAGTGACATAGGGACAGTTTGTCTGAGTTAGAGCAGATACACTGTATACAAAGTCCTCAGTTGTCATCACGTATGCAGTGTCATGGATTTGAAGAGTAGTCTATTAGGAGAAGAAAATGAGTGACCCACTTCTCAGAATATTAAGGAATTTCACAAAGGGGTCACTTTTACAGGAGCAGCAAGGTATTGATTTTGCAACTATTTTGCAACTTCCTCATTTATTACACAATACTCCACACAACAGTCTAACTTTCACCATTATAGTAGAAAGTGTAAGCTACTGAACTTTCAGTCAAGCTGAAAACCACAAGAAACAATTAATATCAGGGTGGATGCATTTTTAGTATAGTCATGGACAATGATATGAACTTAACAATGTGCCTGTTTATGTTAAATTTTTTGAAGGACGTGAGGACAATTACTAATATTGTGTCCATTTATGTCCCTCTGCCAAAGACAATCAAAGTATCAAAGTAAGAAAGAATTTCAACCAATTATGGAAAGTCATTAGTTGCAGCTGGACAACAAAAATAACACACCATGCAGCGAAGTATACAGCGTAGTATAGGAAACTATGTTTATGTTTGTAGTTTTATAACAGGACGTAATACCTTACTTATGCGTTAATTTCAAGGATTCTTGATGGATATTTGAATGTCTGTCACAGAAATGCAATTAAGTCACTGTCTGTGCTGTCGTTCTGGTAAGGAAAGTCATTCTCAGTGACTCATTCAAGCTGTCTGTCAAGCTGCAAAACCACTCAGTATTAATTATTAATTATTCTTGCAACAGGAAAACAATTTCTATGTCCAATTCATTGTTTTGGCAGTTAGCTTGTGCTGGCCAGAAACACATCGGCTTGAATATCTGCGTTTGACAAACTATTGTTGACATTCTTGAAGCCAGGGATTGTTTTCCCTCTGCATTGCATCTCAGGAATGAGTCAGTCCCCCTGAATTGTTCTAGCAGGTGGACAGGAAACTTCTTCAGGAAAGCGCAAGATGGGTGGAGTTCTATCCTTTGTTAGAACTTAACACTTGGGGTCAATGCTTTTTTTGCCTACTTGATGCATTTTTTTATAATACATTTCCCCCATTGTTTACGGCTCAATAACATTTTGTAATACTGAGATATAAAAGGATTGCACACATTATATAAAATCTTATGCTTTTGGTGTTTTTTTTACAAAAAGCTTGGAATTGCGGCAAACAATCTAATTTAACTAATTTATTAGGCCCAGTTCCCAAACCCATTCCTTCTCCCATATGGCACAGTGTTGGTTCCAAATGTAAATTTGCTTTTTGACTCTCAAATGATGCACCCACACAGTAAACAGATCTACCTATTCAAATATTAGCCCAGTGTGTATTCCTGTAGCATGTGAAGTCTCTAAAATGGGCTGATACAAACCCTAATGTTTTGGTTTTCAGTTGAGCTTAGGGCCCTTGTCACATGTCACATTTCTTAGTCTAGCCACATATTTCCTTTTGTAATGATCCAAAAAAAGCAAACGGATCATAATAAACTTAAGCAAAGTGAAGTTTTCAGCAGCAGGGCCTTGTTTTAATTTAAATGATAAGCTATGGCAGAACATGGCCATTAGCCAATCCAATGTCCAAAGAGTGCTGTTTGATCAGTGAGAGTACAACACTGTAATTTAAATGTCTGTATGATGATCTTTTAACAGGGACACGAGCAGGATGATGGGCAGCCAGAGAAGAAAAAGGCCACGGTAGAGGAGACTACAGTGGAGAGACACAGGTTGGTAACTCCAACCATTGAGTGCTCATGCTTCAACCATTTGGTGAACTTTTTTATGTTGCATAAAAGGAACTGACACTAATATAATCTGAACAAACATCTACTCGTTATCAGAGGGCCATCTTCTCATAGAAAAGTGGGTGTCATGAGATGCAATGTTTACTCTGTGCTGGATCCCAGCACTGCGATATTAGCTGCTCAAATACCCCACAGCTCGCTTTACTTTGTTTAAGCCGGTAGAAGGAGCAGCCATCTTTCCTGTGCTGCAGGACCTTGTTTCCATTGTTTATATTTAATGAATGTACGCTGAGGGAGTGCCACTGTACTTCCTCCAGTCTAACAAGACTGATCTCTCTCATGAGAGTGGAAAAGGCCCCAGAGATTAAGGGCCTCATTCACGTGTTTGTTTGTGAAGGGAGCAGAGATCAGTGCTGAGTGTCCTATGCTACGTTTTTAGAGGCGTCTTGTAAAGTTGTGTGAGCCTAATCTATGTATGTGGCTGATTTTAAAATTACAAGGAAGGTCCAAAATCCCAAACCATGAAAAAGAAATCTTTACATAAAATTAAAAAAAAAACTATTATTTTTTAAGTCAACAATTCAACCATAGACATAAACTGATAATACTTAGGTTTTGTTATTTAAAATTGAATACCAACTTTCCATGTTTTTGTTGTCACATGACAAATTTTCACGCTAAACTAACTTGACATTCCTGGTAAAATGATGCAAGCAGTCCTATATCACATGAGTCAACCAGTCTGTGTAACCAAAGCACCTTGTGCATGAAATTTTATACACTCTCTTTTTCACAATAGCCGCCATCCTTCCTTTCACATTTCACAATGTTAGCTTAAAAAGACAGGTTGATAGTTTACTGAACATGTAAGTCCGAACAGTTCCTGTGGTTTGTGTGTAAATGAGAAGACTGACTGTAATGGCCTGCTGTTGTTTTTGCTGTGGTGGAAGGTACAGGTACCAGTATAAACACTCCTCCTCAGCCAGCCTCTACTCCAAACATTTTGACGGGGCTACACTTGTGTCAGAGCTCCAAATTTATCATTGCCACTCTTTGATGTTACTGTGCACATAAAGTTGAAATATATGAACACTTTTTGGATGCATCAAACCAAGAAATGTAGTTTTGAAAACAAAACTCTACACATGTGATCTGATTTGCATTTCCTTTTTATTCCTATTTATTTTGGACCTTTTCATTAATCAGCTCAAACTTAACTGTTGATATTCCCCCCTCTTCAGATGATGCCACATGATGATGCCCCACAGGCCAAAAATCCTCTTATGCACATCAGACATTAAAATTCTAGCAGCCTGACATCAGTGATACATTTAGAATTGGAGGACTGCTGGTAATTACAATATGGAATGTTGTTAAGGAGAAATAATTTCTTGATTGGGTAGGTATAGGCACCCAGCCATGTCTGGGCAGCAGATACTCGCTCTCATTATTTCCATCATTTGCTTTGTTCTTGTTTGTCGGACTGTAGGAGTCTTTGACAAATGCTGCAATATGGTTCAATCATTAAGAACGGAATTTAAACTACAGACTTTTTCAAGGGCAGCACAAGAGTCGAAACAATTTTAATTTTAGTTAATAAAAAGCTAGAATTCCTGTATAAAACAGGTTTTCTTCAAGGGGCAAAGACTGGGTGGACTAACTGGACTTCACTCAGCCAAAGACAGAACATGACTAGCATTCCTGCTCATGACCATACAAGGCAGTGGTCTGTCTGCTTCTGGGCAGCAGGGGTGTGATAAATGTTCCAAGCTTGTATGTTGTAGCCTCTTCACAAATCCATGTTAATCTCAGAACAGCTGATATACCTCCTGCTCTGCCACACGGGGTGTCCTTCAATTCTGTACCTGTCGCTGTGGAATACAGTCTTTTCATCTGAGCTTGCCAAGAATTGTACTGTGTACAGATGTGCTGAAAGATGCGTATTGCAATATGAAGGAAAGCATTCCTCAGCTGCTCTTCCTGACTCTATCCCTTAGAGCAGGTGGCACATGTTAATCAGATGTGTTCATACAAAGACAGAGGGACATTATTCCCAGTATTCAACCACCAACAACCTCAGCTAGACGCGCAGCTGCGTAGAGTTTGTCAGATGGTCTTTTATGTCCTTTGGTCACTGGTGGAATACATTAGCCTTCACTGCCACCTCCTGGAGTTCAATCTGCATGTGAGAAAGTGTGTGAGAGCATTGCTGAGAATATATGCCGTAATTTACTGAGTGTATTTTCATATCACCCATCCTAAAAAGAAAGACTCTGTTTGTTTTGTCTGCCCTCAGAGAGCTCAAGTTAAGGAACTACACTCCTGAGGATGAAGAGCTGAAGGAGCGGCAGGTTCCCAAAGCCAAACCTGCATCAGGTGAGAATTCCTGCACTCAATCTTGTGCTGTTTCCATCCAGATATTATGTCAATTTTGATATATAAAAAAACCCCAACTCATTTTAATACTTGTTTTTAAAAATTCTAAATGCCTTGAAGAAAATTATATGCTTGATTGAGCTGGAGACATTGTCATTCAGTAAAATGAAATATGGTAAAACCAGCGGAAATGAATAAAAAACATAATGTGAATTAAACTGATATCATGTGACATCTCAGCTGTTTACCTTTTAGACATCACTGCAGCATGAAAACATAGGAAATGGACAACAGTGGACTGAGGATTAATTTATAATAAGATTTCAGGCTCTCATGTATGAGAAAAACATAGCTCTATTATTAGATGCATGCTTTTACCACAAACTCAGGGCCATTATGCTGGGCAAACGATATGACGGTGGTATTATTTGAAGGAATAACTGATTTACGTATTTACATCAGCACCTGGAACATCAGAGCACATTGGCAGCCAGAGTAAAAATTGAGTCTGAACTATGTAGAGTGTTTCTTAACCACTTCCATTGGTATAATCATAAATGACTGTCTGACAAATATTCTTCTTTCCCAGTGGAAGATAAAGTGAAGGACCAGTTAGAGGCAGCCAATCCAGAGCCCATCATTGAAGAAGTGGTGAGTACTCTTTGGTTTAAATGTTTTTCCCTTGTTGTATCAGCAGTATTTTTTGCAATATTTACTGTTTCTTTATTGTTTCTTTGTCTCCAGGATTTGTCCAGCCTTGCCCCAAGAAAACCAGATTGGTAAGAGCTCAACAAAGATTAATTCTCAAATGAGCTGCTTTAAAAGCCCGAAATAGGTTAAACGCATTGTGTTGTTAACATTTGCCTTGACGTTCTGACTGTGAATGAAGGGACCTGAAGCGTGACGTGGCAAAGAAACTGGAGAAGTTGGAAAGGAGAACGCAGAAAGCCAT
This sequence comes from Brotula barbata, assembly GCA_900303265.1. NCBI lineage: Eukaryota > Metazoa > Chordata > Actinopteri > Ophidiiformes > Ophidiidae > Brotula > Brotula barbata. The sequence continues at coordinate 20,412 of OMNV01000781.1, forward strand.
CGCTGAGCTCATTCGTCAGTACTGCCTATTTCTCTTTTGACACATGGTGATTTGCTATGCCCAAGTTGCATTATCTTGTCGTGGCTTGGCAAGAATTATTAGGCTAATTGCTTTGTGGATTCCAAACTCTACAGGGAGTTGAAATATTCTCATATCAGTGAGGCGATTCTTCAACTAATGCATGAGCCGCTCTCTAAAAATAGGAACACTCAGGACAACAGCAAACAGATACAAACGTGTTTTTAGGAGAACACAAAATACCTTTAACTGTAAAATGTGGTGTCATTATCAGTTTCATTGTCTTCACTCTGATATGTTAAAAGCTTCTCTCACACTGATGCCAGATTATTCTAAAATTCTAGCTAAGCAGTTGTCTAATGAGTACATCTAATGATCAGCTAAACCTAATCAGCCTCACATAGCCATTGATGCATTGTAATTAATCATATTTACAGTGAGTGCCTTTTTGTGTATGTGTGTGTGTGTGTCCAGGGGACCGACTCCGAGGCAGTGAGGAAGAGTTGGCAGCAGCAGTGGGATCAGTAGGAGAGAGTCAGACTTAACTGAAGATGGGACAGTCAAAAAAATAAGACTGAAGTATGAGTGGGACATCATGATGATGGCCTGGCTTTACTGCCTCTAGAGCTACAGGATAGTTATGTTTTCTGTCACACCTTCTCATCACCAGATCTTTGTATTTCCCTTGTGAATCCAGCCAAAAGGTCTCACTGTACAGCTCCAATGTGATAACGTGGTGGTTCATACTGTACATATGGTTTGAGGTGTAGTGTAACCAGCGGAACAATGGTGTTATTTTTGTACTGCTTTATATTTTAAGTAAAATGATGTGAATTTTCCAAACATTTGTGATTCATTTTTATTTTTTTATTTTTTTTTTAAGTTTGGGAGCTGAGCACCAAATAACAGAAAACACAGTTTTAAATGCATCATATCTACTGTGATCTTTATTTGAAAATTCTAATCCTTGTTAATGACGCTTATGCACTTATGGTAGGTACAGCTTAATTAATTTCTTGCTACTTTTGAATCAAAAGTTATCTTTGATTCAACAATTGACCAATTTCGATGTTAAATATAGGAACAGTGAAGAACGGATAACAGAAAGCTGTTTTTGGTATGACGTTCACTAGTGATATCTATAATAAGCCCCTAAATACCAGTTCTAAAATAAAACGCTAACAACTCTTCCACAATAAAGTGCGTCTTCTATCCATATTGGCCTTTACTTTCTCCTCGTTAACGAGGATATTGCACTGTTTATTAAAGTACATATTACCACAATAAGACAAGGCCACCTTTTCTCAAATCACCAAGAGAAAGCGCTCAGTCTGTTCTGTTTTTCACACTAACTACACACAGGACTTAAATGGCAATGAAATGGGTCGAAACCCAACACAACATATTCTGCTACACTGTACAACCTTCAAAAATATGTGCTATATTAATCAAAGCTCACAAACAACAGACATTAATAGCAAGATTACTACTGCAAAAGCCCAAACTGAAGTGGTGGCACTAAGGCCCTGGTTCTATACGGAACCTATTTGAACATGATATGGTTTTAAACATTGTGATGATCATTGTGCAATGCACTGAGAGACTTGAAGGGACTCACAGATTTTGGCATTTTTCGAAAGGAAATTGATACTCTGTTTCAAGGTAGCATCAAATGTTACACTGTGCGGCAGGCTGAGGTTGTTTTGGCACTCTGTGTGGAAGAATAAATACTGCTGCATGCAGGTTAGCCAGTGATAAAGGGCTTCCAGAAGGAGAAAATGGCAAAGAGGATGCAGGTTCCTCCACATTTAACCCCCGTCACTGGTTGACATCCTGAAACCTCGCACACCCATAGATATAGCCCTTGAACAGGATTATTAAAGATCCTGTTATTGAAACTCCATAGCTATTTGGTGGGTGGTTATCTGATTTCGCTTGGATATGTGAGCTTCCAGGGGTTCTTGGTGATTGCTGACAAAGGGCAGTGGCTGAATTATATCTCAGTCGCACTGACTACCAGATTCGATCTTCCTGGCTGCAGGTCCCAGCTCCACCTTGCACACCCTCTGGGCAAACTTCAGTGAGCACATTGTCTCACCTACATTGCTCTCTAGAGCAGACACCTTTGGCAGAAAACAAAGCAGATCAAACACAGGTCAACAGGTAATTGTCTCTAAAAAAGTCATGTCTATAATAATGACTCTCACCTGCACCACCATTACAGTCTTGCTGCCCTTGCCGAGGGAGTCTTGTAATAAGTAGGTAAGGCGGGAGTTCCTGAAAGGGATATGAGTCTGCCGTGCCCTCAGTGCCTGAATTACATCCCCCAGTGACAGCAGCGAGCGGTTGATATTCTGGGCTTCCTTCAGCCTCTCTCCCTCTGCACCAGACTTCCAGACCCTCTCTGAGCCAGCCAGATCCACCAGGTTCAGCTTGCCTGCAGAAAGAAAACCTACATCTTCAGACTCTTGTGTCTGATCAGCAGCTTTTATCGTGCATTTTTAATATCCGCTCTCAATCTCTGCTTTACATCCTTCTAACAGCCTATTATAATAATAAAGTCACCTGAGAAATATGAGTTTATGCTTGATTGATATTTCACTGATAGGTATGCAGGTATCTAATCTTATGAAAACAAACAACATCCAATTTATTCATGGGAAATTCATTCTGAAATTCTAAGTACTGGAGCTGAGGGAAGAGACGATGCATGCACGACTGACCGGTAGTTTTGGATCCGGTGGCCAGATCGGTGCCCTGGACAGTAACACAGAGCAGAGCATGGGATCGGGAGCTGTGCTGGTTCATCTGAGTGCCGAATGTGATCCTGTTTCGACGGGCTGTGGCTAAAATCTTCACAAACACAAACCTAATTAGAATCAGGTCTAATCGCTATAGTGAACATCAGGTCAATAAGTCGCAGTCTCCATTGGCATCTACACCTTCTTCATGTGCTGGAAGCTCTTTATCTCGATGACTCTGAGGCCTGGCACATGCAGCTGTCCTGTTCCATCCGGATTGATCTTTATGTCAAGTTTCTCTCCGTCCTTGCTCAGCAGGTCTCTAGGAAGCACAATATATAGACAAAATAAAACTCACCACAACGCTGCCCATTGGCTGTAATAACGACTTTGGTAGCCAAAGAAAAGTGTAGCTTACCTTAGCACCTCATTGTAGATCTCCACGGAGCTGACAGTGACTGTGTAGGACCACATATCCTTCCTGTTTTCAATTTCAGCAAAGAGATGTTTGAGGGCTCTCTGGTTGATGCCTGGGTTCTCCACACTGCCCTGGAAATCAAAGTGGGAGTGTCGTAAACAATAATCACTCTATTTTATTTCTCCAAGCAACAATGCACACGTTTAACTTCTTTAAATCTGGTAAAGCATCGATGGGTCCATCTGCGTGAACGCTGGATTTGATTTTAAATTCTCGTGAAATACCTTAAGTTTCCAAACATCACAAATATTAGGATGCATTCTGAGGAATAAAGAGAATTTTAAGTGTAATTAAAAATGACACGCCTTTAAAAAGCAAAGTTTACTATAATGGAAAATTATATTACTGCAAATTCAAAAGTATGGTCTTGACCTGCTCTGCATGAAAAGTGCCATGGGATAACCTTTGTTGTGATTTGGCGCTTTATAAATAAAATTGAATTGAAAATCTAGAATTACATGATTTTGTTGCCATTTCTACCTGGTATAATTAATCATTGATGGATTACTATTGTGAGTATACTCAATTACCAATTCATGAATCAGTGTTTAAGGGGTTAACTTAGAGAGTGTACCTCCATGGTGTAGGTCTTTCCAGATCCAGTCTGTCCGTAGGCAAATATGCAGACGTGGTAACCATCAATGCAGGAGGTCACAAGAGGTTCAATCTCCTGGAAAACCTGATGACATGTACATAAAAGATCAGAGTTCGAGCGACAGAAGAGAATCCTTCATACGCACGCTTCATCGTCATCACCTCTTCCTGTGTGGCCTGAGGGTGGAAGACTTTGTCCAGTTCAAACATACGACCCTTTCCTTTGCTCACAACAGTGAGGGAGGACTCGTTGTTGGGGTCTGTGGTCACCACCACAGCATGGCCCTCATCGTGCTGGTCCTCCTTCAACACCGGCTTCACGCGACACAGCACACGGATATTTCCTACAAACGCACGACTCTGTCAGCGGGCTCAGTAAGTGACACGGGTTATTTGCCGAGATAAATCTTCTCTTTACGTCTTTACCTTTGAGCTCCACCAGCTGCTCGTGGTACTTCCTGCGCAGTGCAACCTCCTTCCTGTACTTCTCCAAGAGATCTTTGTTGGCTTCAGACATCTCGCTGATAGCTGCTGTTATCTTCACGACATGAAAGATGACAAAAGTTCCAGCCTTAACTCTCTTGTGCTTATCCTGTGTTATCAGATTTGCCAATTTGATTAGATTAGTCATTCATCTACACAGAGAACACCGAGGCATGAAACTCACCTGTTTCTTGGCTTCCGTGATGGCTGTTCCATAGAAGTCAGAGAAGTTCCGGACCTGGCTCCTCAGGCTGGCATAGTCTGTCTTCATGGAACGCAGGGTTGGAGGAAGTGCTGTCAGCCTCTTCTGTAAGCCTGCCAAAAATACTTATTTCAACTCACATGAGGTCACTATACCCACATCAGGATTTGTTTTGCAAATGTCCCTACTACTTTTACGGTGACCTTCATCAGATATCTGTGTTTACCAGCGGTGGGCCGTCAGGGCCAGCAAGGCCTTCTCTGCTGGCCTAAACATTATCAGAAGCACTGACCTACATTTACAAGCTGAATTCTAATATTTGTTCCATGAAATTGTATTAATTTATTCCCAACAGTTTGTTCTCTTCATTTCGTAGCGTTTCTCCTGGCTGCACTGCTTCCAGTACGTTTATGTGGATGTTAGATTTTTTTTGTCCAATCAGATTTCAGCCTCTATGTGCTGCCATGTCAATCTAATCTACCCAGGGTCTTCAGAATCAGTCGTGCTGGCCCATGGAACTTCAACTATTTTAGCAATGGGACTGTTTCTTGAACCAATCAGATTTCAAATTCGCCTCTCAGGTTCAGCTAGCTGGGCCACAGTAACGTCAGCATGTTTCCGTCCTCTGATTGGTCGGTCAGAGCTTAACTGTTACAGCCAAGTTCGACTAGCAAAACACGTCTGTATCGATCTGCACCCATTAATACATTTGAGTTAGAATTTTTTACGCCCACAATTTCTGACGGAGGAGGAGAAATTGACTTGGTCTCGGACATACTTAAAAATCCATTTTCAAGGTGGACTTTTACAGAAAAGCAAGACATCGTGAGGAGAGGTCGGCCAACCCCGATAATTGCGACGTGATACTGGTGGTATTAAGAGGTGGATTAAGTCCGGTAAATCCCCACTGAAGGCCCAGGCACCAAATGCACGGCCTGCCACTGGTGTTTACATTGTTTATGCTGCTTTGCCTTAAATTGGGAGTTCATAATTCACGACTTCCGACAACAAAAAGTGAAAGTTAATGGCTCTAAATCTGAAATTCTGACTTGGAAAATTGGACACGGTTTCCCAACCCAGAATTCAATAATGGCTTCATTTCACCATCTCTGCTCACACTGCGATTTAGCTTCCATTTAACTATTCTAAAATGAACATTTAGTGGCTGGTTTAATGTGTAATCATCATAAACATATGTTATCACTCATATCACGGTTGGTAGCCTATCCCTCCTCGCTGGTTAACGGGCCAGATGCTACAGCAATAGCCACCATCCTTAGCTGTTATGACATTTGAAGAAATATTGAACAGTTGTGTTGCATGAGAGTTGCGTGCATTGTTTTAATCAATTATGTCAGCTATTAGACCTCACGCAACTTCTGTGTACAAACACGAGTTTAGTTTGTGAGGAAAATAAAATGCTCAATGAGTGTTCAAATGAGACCAAAATAACTATACAGGTTATTGCTTTCTGAGAGGTCATGCTGCACCATTCGTACGCAGACAAAAGTAGAAATTGTCTTGTCTCCTGAATGACGAGTGTTTGGAGTTGCTTCTGTGCTGTAACTCACCGAAGAATCGGTCCTGCAGGTCCTGAAAGTGTTCGGCGGAGCAATTGGCCGCAGCCTTCACCGCCTCCTCTTTTCTCTCTTCCAAGTGGCCGATCTCTTTCAGCAGCTCCTCTCTCAGTTTACCGATCTCTCGTTCGTAGGCTGCAATCTGTGGAGATTCCGATTCAGCACAGCCAAGGGTCAATAGGTCAGGTCGATTGATCCATTGTGTGCATCCTCAGCACTGTGATGACTTAATGAGTCGATTACTGCAGGTTGTGAACTGTCAGCAGTGAAGGAGATGTTTACCTCTCCTTTTTCTTCCCCTTCTTGATTTTAAAATCTATTCTCCAAACAGCATCCAGCCAACAGATTTTTTTTCTTTTGCACACTGATTGATATTTTGAATTATTATAGGATTATGACGATGTACGTACAGCTTGATATTGCTGATCCAAAAATGGTAGTAGTGGTAGTAATGGTAGTATAAATTTGCAAAAAAAAGCATGTGTCATCTATACCATACCATGCAGACTGAAGAGCAATTATGGGAACGATGCACATGCAAAACTGCCCTGTTTTATTTACATACGTTATGGTGATGTCAGATTTATGACCGCTGATACCTTGTGCTGCAAATTACAGCTGTATTCATCCGAATGCCTGATTTGTTCCTCAAGCTGCTTACACCGCATGTTCTGATTGGACAGCTTTTCGGACAGCAGCTCATTCCTCTGTCTGGCTTTAGTCAGCTGCTTTTGTGTTGCAGGTGATTCCACTTCCACAGTCTGGGTGACATACTGCGAGAGAGGAAACAAAGCAGGGTCTCCTCCAAAAGCTGATACATGACATAAAGAGCAATGTGCAGGGCTAAGTTTCCTAAATTATCATACTGCTTCCATCGTTGTTAGCAAATCTGATACAAATCCATCAAAAAAGCTATTATATAATTTGACTAAAAGCTAAAAATTCACAGTCCAATATTCCAACCCATTTCAAAAGCCATTACAGATAATTATTACCTTAATCGCTGGCTCCTTGCCTCTCTCCCTATCCAGCTCCAGTTGCAGCTCCCTCACTCTGTCCTCTCGTTTCCTCAGCTCCTCTCCTCTCCTCCACTCTCTTTGTTCGCTCTGTCGCTCCAGCTGTGACAGCTGTTCGGCTCGTTGTTGTAAAGAGAGCTCCAACTGCTGCACTCTGCTCCGGAGGTTCTCGTTCTCCTAGCACAGTTACGCCAAACATTTCAAGTCACTAAGTGTTTCCACTTGCAGCCATCAGCAGGCATCGGAAGCAGATTGCCTGCGTGTCAGAATGCGAGCGAGAGAGCTCTCCGTCTTACCTTCATGAGCATGGTGCTGGACTGGGAGGGGATGGTTGACAGCTGCTGCAGGAGGCCTTGGGTAACGCTCAGGCTCTGTTTTAGACTGTCATTCTCCGCTGACAGACATAGCACCCGTTTCTCTGAGTCTGTGGCCCCCTGAGGAAAAACAGCAAAAACGAGAGCAGCATGAAAACCAAAAACTGTTCCCTGAGACACTATTCTAGTGAAATGGCCAAAGATGCCAAATATATCAGGAAGCATAAAGAAAAATTTAAGGGAAATAGAGAAATCTCCTATTTTAAAAAGCACTGGCTACTATAATGAATTTTAGTATTTCACTGACGTCAGAACTTCTCTAGAATCGTTGACGTTTGTAAGCTCTTTCTACATAGAGCACTCAATACTCAATCGAAGTCCTTTAAATAATCCTGGGCACTTTGCTTTAAAATGTACACAATCACCAAATCATTTATCACTGTCCATGGGGTTAAAAATACAGTACATCTTCAAACAAAAGACATGCTGATCAGAATATACTTCCCTCAGTCCCTTCTGTGGGCATTCTCTGTGGAAGCTTTGCTGATAAAATGCAAAGTGGGGGAGGTGCCCGAAGGATGAAATCAATATTTTGCAGCACTCACTGTGGCAGTTCTCAATCTTGAAAGCTCGTCCTCGCGCTCCTCAATGCAACTCTTGAGCTCATCGATCTGCAAAATGTAACAGAATTAGTATACAGAGCATATGGAGTACAGAATTAATTATAGCTACATTATCATACCGCATTGATATAGTTCTGTTTTCTCATTTAACTTGCAAAGAAATGTATGCGTACATTTACATTCTTTTATCCATAGGATGATTTATTTACAAAATACTTTCTATTACCAAAATAATGCACATAATAAGAAGAGGAACAACACCAATTATAGTAATGATAATAGCAGGAATAACAGCAACAATAATAATAATAACAGTAACAACAACGACAACAACAATGGTAATACAGATTATAATAATACAGTAATAAACAATAATAACAGGCGGTCAACTCCGAAAATATTTGCGTTTGCATATTGTGTGAAAGCACTGGAGCATCTGGATAGCAAAATTTCCCTAAACTCATAACAAAGTTGGTAATGTAATGAATGAGGAGCACCGTCGTACCTGCTGCTGGAAGGCCTGTATGCGTGAGTGCCTGTCTCGTTCCTTCTGCTCCAGCTGGGAGTGCAGCAGGTGGAGTTCTCCTCGCAGTTTGCTCCTCTCACCTTGCAGGCCGTACAGAGACTCCACCAGCCTGTGAACTCCAGTCTGTGCCCCCGCGTCACCACCAGACACATCTGGGAGACAAAAAAAAGCAACATCAGCATCTTTGTAATCACTCATCATTTAACCATTTAATCATATTCATGCATTTTTGGGCCCATATTCATATTAGAGCCTCAGCCTTTTTCCTTTCAACATTCTTTGACCTGGTTTCTACGTTTAGAACTCCTAAAATGATTTCCACTGTATACTTGAATGCTTGCACGTGTAAGTATTAATGGAAGACATCTACTATGCACTTAAGCTCTTTCGCAAACTGTGCATTCACAGTGTTCCACTAACTCCGCCGTTGCTACGCTTTCACTGTCGAATCTCCGGAGCAACTTCACAGATCATTCACGTCCGTGAGGGATCATTGCAGCGTGTCACGTGCAGCATGAGCCACATGGAACACCGAGACTCATATTTACAAGATGCAATAACCAGCAGAAAGGTCTCTACTGTTCAACTGCAATCCAGAGAGACGTGAGAGCATTTTAATCACTTTCTACACGCTTAATGATTCATCAAGAGCTGCCACGTAGGATTTACATGGCAGGGTGTCGTGCTAATTTCTATCAACAAACCATACCAGGATTGTTGTGTCTCAATGGTGGAGTCTGCAATGAGAGGAAGAAGCAGTGTGAAAAAAATCCAGTGCACCAAAAGCAGCACATTGGGGCTTCCCTGATGGCTCACTAGATTTGAGTGCATACCGCATACCACAGCGGTGCAGGTGGTGCCTGTGCTTTGCTTCATGTCATTCGGTCTCTCTCTGCCCTGTTCTTCCTGTCTGTCTCTCTACTGCGCTGATCATAACAAAGCAGAAATGCAAAAAAAAAACAAAAAACAACACAGCCAAATGAAATAAATAAACCTAACAGCGCTCACCTCACAACACTGGGACATGGCCCCCGAGCTATTTATAGCCCAACACGTGTACGCTAGCATGTGCCAGAGCATAAAGCAGCAGCACTCTCGGCCATGCTTTATTCATGGCAGAACGCCAGAGACACTCTGATACCAAAGACATCATCGTGTATCTTCATCGTGAAACTCATCAGGATCATTACGCCTGAGATCCCCCACATAAACACACCTACACGCTGAGCTGCCCATAACCACGTCTGCTTACTCTGAGGCCTCATCATTCAGCTTCAGGCCAGGAATCAAACTGCAGCTCGATGGAGTCTGACACCGTACAACGCTCAACGCAGCAAAGTGATATTACAGTGCAGTCCTGGAAGATTGGCGCTTGTTTTAGGACAAAAAGCATCTGGTCAAATCTGAAACACAGCAGATAGCAACATCTGAAGCATTAGTCTGGACATTACTCGGGCCACCTGGGTTTACAAGCACATAAATCACACAAATCTAATCAGTCTGCACCTTTGCTGTTGCCTCTCTACAAAAAGGTGTCCCGTAGGTGAGCTTCATCAAGTATGACAGTGGCCTAATGTGCCAGGCTCCATTTATCAATGATCTCATCCACTCCAAGTCTCAGGCTGTAAATCTGCCTTTATTCTCCTTTTATCCTCCTTTGCTCTTTGCTCTGTTTCACACCAGCCAGTCACACCTCTCTCTTCTCTGTCCTATATGTGTGCGTATAAAATAGTTGTGTGTTGTCATTACTTGAGCTCTGTGTCCTCTATCTCTCCTTTCTCTGCTGGGAAATGAAAACCCATCCATCTTGCACCTTAACTTCCCCTCCCCCAGACCCTTTTCCTCTCCCTCACCCTCGCTCAGTGGACTGGGGTTCTGTTGTTGGCTGATGGCCTCCTCCAGGCTGCTGATGATGCTGTTCTTGTCCCTGAGGCGCTGACGGTAGGAAGCTCGCAGGGCCTTCATTTGCCGTCGGTGCTGGACCCGATGTCTCTTTAGCTGGACCCGGTACTGGTCGGCTTGCTGCTGCAGCTGCTGGAAGTGGGAGTACTGCTCCAGAAAACTCAGCAAGTGGGACATCACTGCCACCAAGGGAGAATCTGTCAGCTGGGCAGTATAGAAGTTTAGAATTGTGCAAAGTCACGCTCACACAGACACACAGTTTGATAAAACTGCAGGAGATCATATTTGACTCTTTGTGTGACAACACTTTTGTTACCTTTCCTGCAGTTTCCAGGTGAACCTGTGACGCTCTTCTCTTCTCAGCCTCCTGCTTGAAAGACAGAAAAGCAGCCAGAGGAGTGCATGCTGGGATGTCGGGAACATCTTCCTCATCTTCATCACTCAGAGTCATGTCATCACTGTCACTGCTGCCACCTGGACGACAACAATGAGTGACGGAATGTTGTCAAACCATCCACCTGCTCTATCATTGTTCTCTGGCTCACAGCTTTTATATTTTACTATAAATAAACTGCACTCACTTGACTCACTAAGCCGAGCGTAAGCCTTTTTTCCCATCTTGGGGGTGTGGCCATTTTTCCTCCTGCTCCCTGTTTCCATGGAAACAGGTGCTGGCTCCTGAGCAGACATGAGGTCAGATGGTAATGTATGCAAAAAAAAAAAAAGTACACATTGCACACAACACAAACGTACACACACAACTGCTAGGCAATGATACGTGTGTGTGCTTGTCTTTTCTTCGCTGTCAGTGATGCATATGGATGCTCCCCAGAAAAATGTTTTCTGGACAGACGTGGCAGGATGTGGCTGGATTTACCTCTGAGGAAGCTCCACATGCCCCTTCCAAGGCATCCTCCTCCTCCTTCTTAAAGACTGTGTAGAAGATGTAGACTAAAAGGGAGTAGAAGGCGTACATCTCCTCCACGCTGTCCGAGAGTCACTGTAATGGACAGTAAGAGGCACTAAAACGGTGCTGATGCTTTAAACCCTCATCATGCTGCAGGAAAACGGACGCAAAGAATGCAAATACCAAATGTCATCCTGCTATCACTGGGACAGCTACATCTGATGATAACCACACACAGGATGGAATTACGCCAAAATGCATCAGTCTGGTAATAATAGCGTGATTTTTCCAGAGGTTAAAGATACATTAAATATTTCTTTTTGTTTTATTTTCTTCACTTACCTCTTGCATATCTTCTATTAGATGAAGGCAATCGAACATTCAGCCATTTTGTATTCCCCTTTCACACTCCATCTCTGTTGTCAGTGCCAAATCTTCCCATGCAGCCCCGTTTCTCAGAACTGCAACAGCATCCCAACACTGTGCAGCTCCAGTCTGACTCTCTCAGCCTGACGCTCTCCTCCCCCTTTCTCATTTTCCTCCACCTCCTCTTCACTTTACTCCATCTCCAGGCTGCATCTGCATTGAGCATGCTCACTGCAAATTCCTAGTTCTCTGCAGTGCTCGGGTGAAGGATACAGTATGGGGGCAGATTGAGCATGAGGTTCCAGGGGACACCAGCAGCCCGAGGATGAGGTGAAGGATCTGTTTCTGATACCTCCTCACAAGGAGGGAGACGGGAATACCCTTTTGGATTAGCAGTCTTAATTTGATAACTGGCACAGCAGAAACACAGCCAGCTAAAGGTAAAGAAAGGTAAAATTGTAGAATTTAGGTAACAAATCTGTTAAACCATTTCAAAATTTGATGAGGTTCTGCAGAGGTCTTCACTGTTTTTTTTACACATGAATATATTTTTTTAAATATATAGCACATAGAAGAAATGTGCACCATGCAAAGACAGAAATGGCCTAAAAATGAATATGTAATATGTAAAAATATTTGTGGTCAGTCCTGATCAATGACAAAGGCGCTGTCCCAGAGACTGGCACAGAGCCATACTGTAGCCTCAGTACTGCTGTAGCCTCAGTACTGCAGAAGTGCTGAAACATCTGCTCACAGCTGTGGAATCCTGGGAGACGATCTGCAGTGTCTCATTAAAATATCTAGAGAAAAATCAATATCATCCAAGGACAATGTATACAAGCGGAACACTCAAATCTCATTTTAGTGCATGTTGAATGGACATGCTTGTTTTAGTTTGCATTAAGCACTTCAAAGCAAGAAAAGATTAATAAAAGCCCACACTGAAAGGAATCAATGTGCATAACACAGCTCGGCAAGACAAATGCAGATATTTACACGGTGATACTGCTGAAGCTGCAGACTAAACAGGAAACAGACTCTGTGATACGCATCTGTTGATGTAACCTAGAACGTGTTAAAACAACGGTTAGGAATGTACCCATGGTAAATGACTTTATGGCTATTTCACCAGTGAAGTTAGGCAACTTAATAAATGTCAAAAGGGCACTTGCAGCATGCCTGAAAACGTTTTATTACGCCACACTGGAAATTTTCCTACAACGACAGACTAATAGAAGCAATTAGTTGGTTACTGTGGTGAATGATGAGTGGTCCAGCCGTTTCCATGCACATACTTGCATGCAAGAGGCTTTGCTCAGTTGTGTTTGCACGTTTCTAATCCTGTGCTTTTATGCAAATCAAGTTGACATAAAGTTCATCCATGCTCTGAAAAAAACAACCAAAGACAGAACAGAAGATAGGGTTGTTTGTAATCATATTGTGATTTGCTAGTAACACAATTTATATTCAGTTTTGCTGTCTATATTACCGCTACAAAGCTATTTGAATTTTTGTTACCAGGCAGATAATTCGACATGATGCTCATATGACAGAAGTTAAAATATTAGAGGAAAGTGTTCTGTTCTCATTTTCTCCAGAATGCAGTTATTTGTCCATTTAATGATGGTTTAAATTCAGTACATCAACTTGTGAATAACAAAATGCAACATCTACTGCATTTGACCTTGAATTAAGAAACAATGAAATGGAGGTCAGATATTACTCGCAAATGTCTCAAAAAGGCTCATGGATGAAGTTAGACACATCAGACTCTTTCCAGTGTTCCACCTAGTAGAACTTGACATACATTCTGAATCATTTATTTAATTGGAATTACGAAATACATATAGTACAGTGTTCAGTCACATCCAACAGAAACTTATGAAGGGCATGTGTGGACGCCCAGCAGCCTACAGACATAGAGCCTTTCAAAAGCCACTTCACCAGTCCTTCAGTAGCAACGGGAGAAATGAGGGGACCAAGCATGTTGGCTTCCATGGCGGGAGACACAAGCAATGGGAGGCTGAGGCCCACACCTCCAAGGGCCCCTAGAGCATTACCAGCAAACAAACATACTGTCAGACAGCAGGACAAGGAGGACAGGGCCAGGCAGCGGGTCATCAGTGTAAGTGCATCTGCTGTTAGCCAATCACAAACTCCCACCAGCAGGCAGGAGCCACACAGAAGAATGTGAGCCGTGTTGTGGTCTTCACTGAGCCACAGAAAGTCAAAGGAGACCAGTGCTGCAGCCAGAACCTCACCTGCCCACTCTGTGTCTCTCTGGAGGGAGATCAGGTGGGAGCTGGAGGGATGCCAGACGCTAAATCCTGCAGCGAGTCCAAGCACTAACAGACCTACTGAAGGAGCTCTGTGATCCTGGAAAGACAATCGTAAGAACGAATATCCAAAGTTAGTTGTTAAAACACAATTAACTCATCTGTGCATGAAATGATCAGGCCTTCAGTGTGTATACAACCAACCTTAAAGAGTTTAGACGAAGAGTACAGAGCCGTGCCAGATAAAATTATGTTAAAACATGATGTGATCCATTCTGGTTCACTGGAGGCCATTGACGCAGAAGACGAACACTGCTGTAAACATGCACGGTGTTATTCCGATAAAAGCACACCTTACAGGTCAGTCAGACTATTAATCAATGTTAATCCGTTAGATTCCTATATTTTAAACACTGGGGTTAAACTTTAGCTAAAGAGGTATTGAGGCGCGTTTGTTTGACATAAGGACAAACTTGACCAGACCATGTGATAATCCGGAAGTAGCCAGTAGCCAATACGGAAGAGGCAGGCGGAGTCCTGTTTGGTAGTAAACGAAATTTACGAATGCTCAAATTACATTTTTCATCCTATGTAGTGTTTGAAATCCGGTTTATGTATAGGGTTGTATAACCTGAACTTCTAACTAAATGACCGAAGCCGTGCCAAACAGAAAGACACACTACATTCTGGTTTCCCGTGTTTGGGAAGTCCACCAAGTCACATGGCCTATTTCAGGTTTGTCCGAACGTTCGCTCCCTTGTTTTGACACGTGATAAATCCGGATATGCATAGTGCGCAAACTCAAAATGATACGTTCAGGCTCTGCTGGTATACAACAAAACGTGAACAAAATGACGAAATTTTTTTCACAAATGTAATTGTTGGTCATAGTTTCAATGTTGAAAATTATGGTTTGTGAATTTGTTTAACTAACCGACACTAAACGGTTGATTAGAATGTGAAAGTTTTATGGTAAAAAGGTGCGTGAGTAGCTCCTAGAATGCCAAAAAAAGCTAAATATCGAGCTAACGTGTTTTCAGACATTATCAGAATACGATTCAGCGTCGCACCACGCAAATAGGGAAACGACGATACTAATTCCGACGGTACGTCGAGGCAGCACAATTTTGAAAGTATGGTGGCGCCGGAGTGTTTGGCAACAATAACAGAGCAATGGATACGGAACAGAGTGCAGTTAAAACATCCTAATCTTGGTAACGTTAGACAATTCCAGTTTATTGAAGTTGATTTCCTGTATGAAAATACTTTTGAAAAAGCCTGCAACTGATAGCTGTTGTTGCTATCAGTTGCGGCCAGCGAACATAGCTACAGTAACTAACAAACAAAAACGCCTGCTGTGAAGCAAAGCTGCCTCGTTAAATGGTTCATTGTCAACTTTGTTCTGAAAACAGAGGATGTCCGCTCATTGAGGCTCCCGGGGAAAAATAAGGAGAAAGTCAGATATTTAGGAAAAGCACTTAATAACTTTGTCCGTTTGAAGTCCCTGGATCTCTCCTGTAATGCACTCGACTCTGTTGAGGTAAAGTGTAAATAAACTCTGACCTCTAACGTGTTTTTTTCTCAATTCATAATTACATTATCTTTAATGATGTGTATACACTGCACAACTGACTTGTGCAGCAAGGATTATGAGATACCAACAGCCAAAGAATACACCACTTTTGTCCTCCAGCTAGCTACCTGTGTTTATCAAAGCTTTTGAACTGATGTAATCACATACTGGTTCTTGAAATACTCACCTTACTTTACTTACAATAAAATCAAATGATAAGTATCTTCCTCTCTCTTCATTTGTTCTTTCTCAGGGGGTGCAACACTTGAGAATGCTTGAGCGGCTGATCCTATACGATAACTGCATACCTTCCACCGAGGAGCTAAAAGTTCTGCGTGAGTTACCAGCTTTGAGAGAACTCGACCTCCGCCTCAACCCTGTCACTAAACTTTGCCCGCTCTACCGACACTATCTGGTGCATGTTATTCCTACACTATACAAACTAGGTAAGACACGGCTACACACTGAATTCACATGACATGAAATCTTTGATTAAAAAATCTCATCCCAAGTGAATTTCCACCTTTACGTTTCAGATAACTGTTCAGTCAGAAGTAAGGAGCTCACTACGGCTGTCATGGAGCGCTCCCCCAAACTTCAAACGAAGCAGAAAAGCTGCTCGCTTAGTCAGATTCCTGACCAAAGGTGACATGAATAAATGTGCTTCTCCCTTAAATTCGTAATGCTTAGCCTTTGTTGTTTTGATTCATTCAAAAATGAACACCAATTTCTCATGGCTGATGTTTTCACATGCATCTCTGCATAAGATTTTTCATAAATCATGTCTGACCTGACATTCTGGGGGAAATAATGCAAACAGTCCTGTGTTATGTGTTATATTTGCCGTCCTGCATGTACTTTGCAGAGGCAGTGATCAGAGACTGGCCTCACTTGATCACCTAACCAGGAGAGCCTCGGCCCTCGATAACACTGATGATAATGTGTTGAGCCTGGCTGACATGAAACATGGCGGGCAAAGTGAAACTCAGTCAGAGTCACAGTTGAGTCGTCTCCAGGGTAAGATTTTAATTTATCCAGATTTTTTTACACCAAAAACCAAACCGATTGAATATTTAGTTTTCAAAGAGCAATCTGTATGTTTTCTCAGAACTCCACGACAAAAGCTCGGAACATATTTCACAACAGGAGAGTACATCTACAAAGCAGGTGATATTATGTTACCATGGATAAGATCATTTTCACACACACATTTGCTACTTAATAATGGTATAAATCCTCTTTGATTCCAGCTATCTGGTAGATCCATCCCTAGGTGTCCACTGACAAAAGATGGCAAGTTCACAAAGGTTCACTCCAGAGCTTCCTGTAAGTTTGGCATTGTTGGCACAGGTCAAGGGTTAGAGTTTTAAAGTGCTGAGGTCACAGGAGCAAGAGATTGGGATACAGCGTCTTCAGTTCTGTCTACATTTATATAGGAGAAGAGTGCAGAATACTAGAAATGCATTTGAGTTTAACGCATTCCAAAACGAGAGCATTAACTGCAGCCTTAAAATGACCAAATAAAAATAAAATTAAAGACACTTCTGACACGCCGACAAGAACTGAACATTTAAGTGTCACAAAATTAAGTTTAAAGTTAGGACTCTGTGACTTCATTAGACTGCAGAGGTGTACATAATAAAGAAATAACTCAAAGTAAATTTGGTATCTTTGCTGAATGATTGATTTGTTGTTAGTTTGTGGCTAAAATACGAGAAATAGATTTTCACGTCGGTCGCTCTCAGTACGTAAAAGGTCCACTAGATGGAGACAATAGTCAGCATATCTTCATTTTCAATAAGATCACCACATCAATTGAAGGGGAAGTAAGGGACAATTAATAACATGACATTTTTATTATGTTTTTGTTTTATTAAACAGATGACACAGGGTCCAAAGTGCCACTCACAAAGAAGCCATCTCATAACCAAAGCTCTTTGAGTATGACAAAAGTGTCTTTTGAGCCCGATGTAGAGAAACACAGCCCTGGACATGAAAATCACGAGCAAGAGGACTTCCTCAACCAAACCAGACATGAAGCCAGGGGGCGTTTTACTCCCAATCCAAGTAAGAACTCAGGGCAAACTAAATCCCATAATTAGGAGTTACCATATGTAGACATACAGATTTAACTTTTTTTTCACATATTGAGTCTGTGTCCATACTGTCTTCAAAGTTTTTCAAGCTCAAGATCACCCTCATCATTCTTGCCTCATTAATGTTCGGCCTCCGAGTCCACTTAGACTTGGTTTGAATTTGTTCGACCGCTCCAACCCCCTCTTTAATCCTCCGAGACTCACCTATGATAGCTTCAACAAGAATGCAGGGGAAAAAACAGAACAGAAAAAAAGGGTAGGACGGAGTCTCCATAGTTAAGCTCATTCACTGTACCTATACAAAGCAAAGTTCATGTTTAATTCAGTGTTTTTCTGATCACTTATTTTTGAATTCATGTTCCAGGGTACTTACAGGAAACCACTGGAGAAGCTACTCAACCTTGTGGATAAGCATTGGTCAGGGGAAAGATCACTGCATCATAACAACAACTTCCTGTGTGAGTTGGCTTTGCTGTGTTGCACTAAATCAGCCTGAGATTGTGAATGTTGTCTCATTATTTGTGTTTTCGTTTCAAGCTCAGGCAGTCCATATCCTGTCTATGATGGAGAGCGATATCTGCAGTCGAGAGGCTGAGGTCAGGACCTTAAGACGAAAAACCGACCTGCTACACATTCAAGCCGCAACACGAGAAGAAGAGCATAAAATACAACTCGGCAATCTCTCGGCTCAACTAAAGGAAGCTCGCAATGCAGTTGTGAGTGGAAACTGCAGCAATAATATTTCGTTGTTACTTAAAGCTGAGTGTTTGGCTCAATGCAATGTTGTGTTTACTCCAACACAGGGCAAAATAAATCAACAGCTGAAGATTATTTTGGAGGAAAATGTTTCTCTGCAGAAAAAGCTGATGACAATAGAACGACAGCATCTCAAGTGTATGGTGAAGCTGTCACCTGCTACTCAGATTAAAGGTGAGTGGAAATACCAATGGGGAGGTTACCTTTCACACCAGGCTATTCTTTACTCTGTATTTATAAATATATATATATTTGTGCATCATTAGAGGCTCAGATAGAAGTGGAGGAGCTGAAGAAAGAGGTCGAGGGGCTGAAGGAGAAAGTGCACAAAGCTGAGAAAGTGGAGAATCGGTCACCTGTGCTCTAAGTAAGCCACAGGTATGTGATGATGTTACTTTATGCATGGACAAACAGTGAATATGAAGTGATATCACACTAAAACAATACAGCTAACACTCTGTTCCCATGTGCAAAACTGAGCACAATAGTCCAGACAACGTTGTCAAACAGTTTTAGGAGATTATTCCACACACTGGATTTTAGTAGGCATTATGATTTAACAAAAATAATCTATGCAATCCTTAGACATGGACATTTAAATCTTTTGTTTGATTTGCAACTGTATCAAAAGTTGAGCCTGTAATGTAAAAATATCCAACTGTAAATGTTTCTGTAAACATTGTCCCTCTTATCTGATGCAGTAATTACCTAATCTATCAGAACATAATTGTAACGACAGAGGATGGTTAATGATTTATAGTAGTTCATCCATGTTGTTTGTTTTTGAAGCTCTAATTTGATGTGTGTTTACATGCTGCAGGTCCCTGGTGGCCGCAAATGAGTGCTTGTTAGCCGAGCCGAACGGAAGGAGAGAACTTTGGAGAGGAGATGAACGCTCCCACTCTGTTAAGCAGCGAATCAGCAGAGCATGAGCTGCAGCACCAACACGCACTCTTATCTTCTATGCCTTTTTCACTTCCGTGTACATTTTATTTATTAAGTCCTCGATCATGATGATAGATGCACTGTTTATTTTTTTCAGAAATATGTGTAGGCTGTCTTTGCTCGATGTAAACACTAACAGAGACGTGCAGTTTATTCCAGAAAGTCTGTATATGTGTGTGTGACAGGGCTGTTATATTAACAAATGGGTTTTGAGGGGAAAATGTTACCGGGAAGGTCGTAATGCATTTCCTGGATCAGTGGCAGGATCGTGTCTCTCTTGGCTGTTTTCCCTATTTTTAGGTCAAGCCGTGTCTCCATCTGCCTACATGCTGCAGTGGAGTGAATGCTTTGAGATTCCAGCTGTACTGTAACTTTTTCTATACTTTTGCTTTAGGGCTGGAAAGCCACACACACAAACACGAGCACAATCATGCACTAATTAGGGTTGGGATGCAAATAATCTGAATCGGTGTGTTTATGTGTGACTATTGGAGATCACTGGTGGTCCCTTGTACCAGTCTAAAGTCTTGATTGACACCATGAATCCTATCCAAGATAGTTTCTGGGCTGTTTATTTAAATTTTATTTTATTTTCAAGAATGCACTACAAATCATTAACACACATTAAAAGTTTAAAGAACGGGAACAAAAACACTGCATGCACCAGGGCACAATATTACATTAAAGTTATTTGAAAAATAAGACAATATCATTCCTCCACATTAAAGTTGCACAGTATTTGGCATTAAGCGCACAAAACAGACCATAACTGAACTACCGCAGCAAACAAAAACTAATAATACACCAATGGCTGTGGGTTTTCCACTTGATGCCTGAGTCTTCATCCACTGAGGCTACGATGGTCCGATGAGTGTGAAATAACCACTGTCACTATAATATTCTACAAAATGATATATTAGTAATTTTCCCTCCTACAACACTGATACACTCCTTGTGTTGAAGTGAATTTATGCCTCAAGACGACTGGCACACATCAACAGACAAAAATAATAGATTTGGAAGTTTGCTGACTTTGTACATGTACAAGTTGATACACATAACCAATAGAGATTTTATTTTCCTACAATTTCATGGGTAAATCTGTCCAGTAGTCTGTCCTCACAGCAGTTCCAATACAATATGACAAATTTGTACTGTCTTCGACATGCTTCTGAATCAGCTGCAGCATCAGCACATCACATGCACAAAATACAAGAATACAGAAAAGAAAAGAAAAAGCCAGTGTCATAAATTAAGCCATGTGGCTGTAGCTCTTAGAATATACACAATCTTACCACAAATATATTAAAACTATATAAATCCGATGATGTATAAGTATAATGTGAAAATACAATCTTATACGCATCCAATCTAGCGTGGTTAGAGCTTTCGCTTTCAGATCAATTGAACAATTTTATCAAAATAGTTTGTGCGCAGGTAAATATTGGAACAACAAGCTGTGAGTGACAGTGTAAGATGAAATGGGAATGTCTTATTGGATTAAAAATTTGATGTGTTATAATCAGGCCCGTTTCAAAGATTTTAATATCAAGTTGTACAGATTTTTAAACATAGAATAACGAGTGCAGTCATAAATATTCTGTTTGAATGAGCTAAAAAAAGCCCAAAATCCCTTTACACTGTTGTCTTCCTGTGGAAAATAGTGCTCTCCGTGATATGGGTGAATAAAATGTGCAAGCTAATGATAAAAATAAATGACAATGAATTTTTAAGAATCAACGCAGATTTACAGTTATCAAAATTTGTGTCATCAGCGTTGGTCTTCAGAATTTGCACTTTAAAGAATGATGACAATTTCAAAAAATGTGTGAAAAGGTACAATGTTGTTTCTCTTGGCATTTTCATGTTCGTTGTGCTCAATAAATATTCTAAGGCCCTATCACAACAACAAAGCTTCAGTATTCATATCATAACAACACAGCATGAGTATTTATATCCTTTTCTCTCATTTGTTCTCGTCAATGTTTGGCAGTAACTATCAGACAGGAATGTACCAGCTGGTGATGACTTTGTAAAAATAGATGTAAACAGTTTTCCAGTTCTCACACAAAAATATCTCTCTCTCTCTCACACACACACACACAAAATACACGAAAAAGGGAAGTATACGAAATCCTATTCTTTTGTGCTTTCATTGAGTACTTTTTTAAAAATAGAAAATGATCCTAGTAGTTGGCCAAATGTTTACTTCCTCATCTTCACCCTCACATGGGTTTGGCGAGGGAGGGTTTAGTGACTTTCTTTTCGTAGGACCCTCGGTGTTTGTATCCTGAGACGTATCCGGAAGAGTCAACTATGTCTACTCGTCCGGCCTTCCCCTTCCCACGGCCCGTGTCGTCAAAGCGCTCCTTGTGTGACCCTGTGAATTTGGTGGTGTCCGTGAGACGGCTCACTGTCGGGGACGCCACGGCTTTCTGTGAGGAGATTTGGATCACATGTCACATGATGTAAATTTCTAATCAAATCACCAATATTCAGGTGTTGACTGAAGTCTTACCGTGACTCCCGCTATGACAGGTGCCTTCCCCTCGATCAGCTTGAATACCTCGGCCTCTGCCTCCTCTCCGCTCTTCTCTTTAAATTTCTTCCTGGCCAACTCCACAAGTGCAACCTTGAACTCCTCAAACGTAATAGTGCGACAGGTTTTCTTCCTGAAACGAGAGTGGAAAAATGTCAAGGATGTCATAACGTCTCCATGTATAGCCGGAAAATACTTCAAAGAGTTATTTTCAAATGCTGAATAGAGCTCTGCAAGATGATGAACTGATAGTGATGCAGTCCTCCTTTAACCCCTTAAATGCTGATCAAATTAATTGGAATTTGAGGCACAGTTTGAGGCAAACAGATCAGGGTCATTTAATGACTTTGGTTAATGTAATGGTGCATTTTCATGTGAGTAACCTTTTAATACAGAATAGAAAAGGCGTTAAGTAACTCAAATTCAAGATCAGTTTTTATTGTATATCCTGTGCCTTGTTCTGATAACTGTGTGTGTGAATGTATCTTTGTATCTATTTATTCTTGTAATATTTATTTTTCTTGCGACTGCTTTATTGTATCTCATTCATAACCTCTTTTATCTCATATCTTGTATAATGTGGCTCAGGGAGATGCTTTGCTGTCTCTTTGTTTCATACAATGACAATCAAGATACTTGACTTAATTTGACTACTCTAAAATTCCTTCATTTACACAATGAATATTTTTAATTTCCCATAAAATTCTCTTCATTCTGGATGTGTTGGGTATCATTTTACACAGAATGCCCAGAATGCATTCAGATATATTTGATATGTTGTACGGAAACTTTGGGCTTTTTTTGGCCAGAATTAAAATTTAAACTTCTAGATGAAACCATTCATGTTTACTTCAGCGCTTAAGAGGTTAAAAAGAGAAGACAATATACACACATGACTATGTGATCACTCCAACACGGTAATGCTCCTTAGATGTTACCGTCTCATGAAATTAACAGTGAGGAAAATCAGTTTGTTTGGATCTTCTCTCGTCGTGTACGTACACTTACACATAAGGCTATAGGCTGTACATGTGTCTCTTCAGACTATAAATCATGATGTGTCTCAGGACGGGAGCCAGAGCTCTGATGGTTTTCATTCTAGCTGTCTCGTAAGGATTTAGTACGCAAATAATCACCTGGTAGAAGATATAAATTAGCATCATTCCGGGTTCTGGGGCCTGGAGCTGGTGAAACACTGTATTTGGAACATGACTGTTGGAGTGCCACACCACAGCACAGCATTTCAGTCACGAGCCAGTTCAGCATCGTTAATCATTCTCCGTCTCAGGGAGCTGGAGTTGTTTAACTGGCCACTTGCCCGTTTCACTTCCATGTTAAAAGTGCATAGTAACACAAACACAAACAGTCATTGCTGTGGTGATAAATCACCTAAACAACAGCCTGTAAAGCCCACGGTCTCCCTGGACAACTTGCTGTCATAGCAACGAGTGACAGTAAACAGGAATGTTTGGGTTTATTATGAATTGGACTCCTGCAGTGAGTGGTTTTGTTTGGGCGATCCGTCAGTGTTCAGCGTTTGAGAGCTCCATTCTTCTGCGTCTGTTCCATGCTGTCTAATGTCAGAAAGGAAACTGGACTTCAACTTGTCACATCTGTCCGGGGATGACAACTACAGTATGTGTCCAAATAAACAGCAAATCCCCATCGGAGGATTATAACTATTTTAAGTTTGCATCACTCAACCCTTTGCAGGACATGCATAGTTCATATGAAGCTAATCTGTACCACAAGACCATGCTAGTGATTAATTAATCCCATTAATAAATCTGTGGCAGATTTCTGCCTCATTCATGGTTTACGTTCTGGTCTTTTGGCTGTAGGCAGGCAGACAACACAGCAGACCTTCAAATGCAGCACAAGTAAATGTTCATTCAGCCATATTATGATGAGACAGTGCTCATTAAACTGTTTAATTCTTCATGTGCCAGCAGAGAACTTTGACGCTGATTAAAAGGAAAGATCCGCATCCCTGACATGGAAGTTCCCTCCAGCTCAGTCACGCCTGGAGTCAGAAACAGCTTGGAAAAGAGTCCCTCCCCCACAGATTCCCTCTCTGGCTCTGAAGTGTACACACACGCCACACGTTTTGTTAGAATTTGCCTGTACTGTAATATATCGCCGAGCAGTGATGGCTGCTTCCAAACGCCCAGGCTTTATGCTTTGTCCTATATTTGTCATTCCACCGTTTAAACCTGTTTAAATATATTCAAGCTTTTATTGTGATTTGTTTAAGGAGTATTGTAATATTAATTTGGCTGTTTCTACACCTATGGTTCCTATTTTAAGAGAGGATCTTTCTGTATCGTCTCTCCTAAGGATTCTTTCATTCCCCCTCTCATATACAGAACATTAAGGTTTTTGTTTTGTTTTACTCTTAGACGCTAGACTTAGAAGTCTGCTTAGTCAGGCCCCTTTTTTATGGAAACATATTTATGACTACAGTTAGAAATCAATGTAAAAAACTGTTTACAATATTCGATCTTTACTGGACTGTCTTTTGTAATGGTGACCATTATGGAATCTCATGTTTACATGCAACTGCACACAATGACTGAGATTAAACTACAGAGACAGTAGAAGATGGAAAATCCCCTAAATCAGCGTGAGGTTCCCATGCACGGACGTTTGGGGCTGGTCCACTATGTACTTCAAGCTATACTGTTTATTCTGGTGCTGTCTCGCAGAATAATCGTCATGTGTTGCATACAAATGAAGATTTCTCAAACAGCCATGTGTAAAAGCAACACAATACCAAAGATGTAAAAGCTCTGTCCGTCCTTCTCCCACCAGTTTGGCTCTGGGCCACATAGGAGGGAAAACAAGAGGTGTCTTAAAGCTATAGTGTTGAAATCTTAAAGAAGTTTGCTGCAATCAGCGTTGTATCCTGATATGAATCTATAATTTATGTCTTCTATAAGAAATACGATGCCTTTGTAGCGCCTCCTACTGATATAATCCGATTTGGTGAAAACGTTTGAACCCTAAATATACCACCATTCACCACAACGGGAATCACTACCTCAATTATCAGTAAAGTCTGGTGTTCTCGCGTAGGATGTAGCCAGTAGCAGGAGGATGAAACAACCTTACACACAGCTGTTTTAGCAGGGCAACACTATTCAATGCGTTACTAATACAGTGTGTATTCCTCAGACAGTCAATACAGTCAGTATACTTCAGCACAGCTGTGTACACATTTGTTTTTTCCTGTGGTGAAGTAATATTCAGGTCACAGCTTATAATTACACTCCACGGTACTTAGATCAGACAGTAAAGGAGGCCTGAGGAGAGACAGGGTGATGAACCATTCTGGCCTTTTGCTCTTTTGACTCCAGCAGAGCCACGTTAATGGAAGGATAACAAATATTCCCTGGTAACAACAGAAAGTCACTTTTACGTGTCATTAACATTTTTGTAGCTTGTCACCAATTTGATTATTTGGACATCAATCAAACATATAAAAAACACAAGTGGTCCGTTTCGTTGACTGCTACAGTTATCAACTACCTCATTAGCTGCATTTTGGAATTCAAGTTAATACATAATACTACATAATAATAACAAAAACGCTACTCTTGTAGTGTCCGGCCTGTGATCATAGGTCAAATATTAGCCCGAGGTCACACACATGATGATGTTGCCACAATTGTAAATTATGGACTACTGATAGCTGATTGGTTTATTTAACCAATAAAATGAAGTAGAAATACACAAACCAGCTCTAATATAGTGATATATGAATAACCAGCTTTAATGCAGTGATAAATCAAAGAGGTAATCTCACTCATTTAAACACATTCACCTACTGCATCCTCTGCTGACAAAGCCGAGCCTCTGTGCCCCCCCCCGGTGCACATGCACCTCCCTCTATCCCTACACTTGAACTGTAGAAGTGACTTTCATGGTCTTTTAATTGCCTATGAGTCTCTGCATGGTTCATCATCCTCTGAGATTACACTGAGGCACTGCTCCCTCAGAAACCCTAAGATCTTGCCTGCAGGGACTCCTCCTGTCCCCCTATCGAGGCTAATGTCCTTTCACAAAATATTAAAGCCGTGGCTCTCCAAAAACTAGCTAACGCTTCCTTAGTCTTAATTATGTAACATTTATTACATAACTTTCTTCTTATTTTGTTTTATGTGGAAGTTTTTCATGGTCTTGCTTGTGCTGGCTACTTTTTCTTCTTTTCTTGTGTGTGTGTGAAGCACTTTGTTCTGTAATGATGATCGGTGATATACAAATGAAATGTATTCTTATTCTTATATTTTAGTCAGTGCACAGTAAGGTTGGTGTCTTACTTGACTTTGCTGAAGACGATGTCGACGTCAGTGAGGGTGATGTTCTTGCCGTCGATCACGCCGCAGTCCTTACAGAGTTTGGACCAGTTCTTGCCATGCATCTCCCTGCCTGTGGCGCGCGTGTCACCATGGATGGCGAAACGTCGAAACGACTCTTCCAGAGCGGTGATCTCCACCGGTGTGGATGACCCAACGCCCCCTTCGCTGGTCCCGTTAGACTCAGATGAGAGCCGTTTGGAAGCCCGGTCTTTAGACTGATCACTGTGCGGTCGTAACTGGGTCGTGCCGACGTTGGGATGCTTGGCCATCTGGACTTTAAAGTCATCCATGCTGTCTCTGAGAGGGGTGACACCCACACCACTTAACCATCCAAGACGTGTGAGTCATCACATTGAGATTTAAGTAATGGATCTAATCATGCAGCAGAAAGTTGCAGAGAATATTGAGTATAGTGAAGATAACTGGCTCCACGTAAAATCTTATTTTCAATTTGTTACCCAGATTTTCAGTAAACCTAATGACAGAAAAACAGTGAAGGTAAATCCGAGCCTTCGCACAAAGGAAGAAGGAAGGTTTAACCGGAAGATTTCACAGCAGGGATACATCTCTAACTCTTTTCCACAAGGTTTGTCACATTAAAACAACAGCCAAACTCTTCTGCTGATAGAAAACAGTGCTTCTTGCCTCGAGGTCAAGGCACAGCTCGATATTTTGTCTTTGCTGTCCTTGTGATTTCATGTGCACATTTATAACGTCTTGTGCATAGATCTGAACGGAATTCAAGGGCAAACAAATCAACGTTGAGCAAATACACGCAGTGAATGCCCGCAGATACACAGATCTCTGGTAAAAACTTACTTCTGGTTGGCCATGCTGCTGCTGCTACAGGAATTTGCTTCCCCGTCAGTGTTTGGATTAGCTGAATTTTGTTTTCTGTTTGTGCTGTGGAAAAAATAAGACGGGAAGACACAGTGAGATGATGAGTGTGTGAACGGTAAGTGAAGAAAGTAATTAAAGCAGTCCACCATTTACCATCTGGGAAGCAAAATCCAACAGAAAATGAATTTCTTCAACACACTTATGATTAAAAATGAGCCATATCTCTGAGCGTCAGCATCATGCTAATGAACTGAAACAAGCTCAAAATCAGCTTACCTCTACAGCACCATCTTACTTTGAACGTTTGCTCTCGTGTATGAAACAGTTGGCGACTTGTCTTTAAAAGCCTCATGTGCTCGCTCTCCTGTTAATGGTTTGTTTGTGAGCAACGATTCCTCTACTCTCTCTGGCCTGAAATGATTTCATTCAGTCTGAGGACAGGGATTCCTCTCCAAACACATCATCATCCTGATTTAATTCTCCATGTACACACCAATAGAATCTCAACTCTGAAGCACTCGTCAATACGCATCGAGTAAGAAGCAGGAAAATTGATACTGTCATCAGAAAAACTTTTATATATCGTTATGTATCAGAGTATACACCTTTCTACTATTTACAGTCAAATTACACACTGACCTATAAAAACTGTGATGGTTCTCCGCTCACCTTTCAGCTGTTCCCATAGTTAATTTAGCATCCTTGGAGGACGTGTTGCCATGGTAAAGCACATCCCAACAAAGTGTCTGGACAGATTTGCCAGTATTTGTTCTTGCTCTATGGAAACTGTAGACAGATGTTGTATCCGGCAGACTAAACCCTCACCAGCTAGCAAAGTTTCGTGTGTGTCCCTCTTATTTTCCACTGCCAATAAACTCCTTTTACTCACACCCAGTGCTCTGTGTAAAAGCAGTAGGTTTTGTTTCCAAGACAGTTTCCAACAGCAACCAATGTGACTTTGCTAAGTACAGTCATCACTTAAATGGGTACAAAAGCTCCAAGATTGTCCTTGTAAAAATCCATTATAATTGGTGTGTCAATACTTGGACAAAAAGAGAAGAGATTATTAACGTCTATGAATAATGGCATTCAGGACTACACTGGGAAGCCATTGTCCCATGGAAGTGTCCTCTCTGTCTAAGGCTGACCCGTGCCCATTTCTTCACACACACACACACACACACACACACACACACACACACACACGGGGACGTCGCAGAGTACCACTGCTGAGGCCAGGGGCTTGCAGTCATATGTCATCCAGGACTTAGGCCAAGACAAGCGAGATGGAGTGAGACGGAGGATGTTGAGGACTGATAATTTTAAAGTACAACCTGTACGCATTTCTAACACAAATAACTCTATTTTCTGCAACAAATGCTATGATGATGGATTATTTAGCCACAGCAACACCAATATTATTCATGTGTGTAAAACCAAGTTCTTACCTTTTTATTAATGACACGTGTCCCCAATTATGTGCCTCAAGAGAATGTTGGATGTGTTCTTTTTTATAAGAGGTCGTCACAATTAAGTCTGATTAACGTTTTCATGCAGGTTTTGGACTTCGTAGTTTCAAATTTATGCAAAAGTACTGACACTAACAATATTAACAAAAGCTCCTTGACGTTATTTAGCATGAACAGAGAGAGAGAGTGAGAGAGAGCGATAGCACCCTGTGTGATCAAACTAGTGTCTTCTGCTGATCATCTGGATTGTGTGGGTTTTGGAGTTTACATGTGATGATAATGTGTAAATGGAATAGACACTCACATCTCTGTGATTTATACTGCAATGTCTTATCCCAAACGGGACGCACAGTGTTTTATTAAACAGAGATACTGTAAAAAAGTTCATTTATTGTTTTAGGATTCTTTGACAAGCATCAACATACGAGCCACAATCCTGCAGATCAGGCCACTGTCTTCTTATAATGATAATAATCACAGCGGATCTTTTTGACGTTTTAATTATCATGAATTGGGACATAAAAGATACAGTACAGAGCAGCTACATAGAAATACGTACCCAGAGTTATCATTTGCTGATCAAATCTATGCTGCATTGCTTTTCCTCTGCTCCTTGGATGAACTCAATCTGAAATCATTTGTGCTACAGGGACTAGAATTTTCTACATTCAATTATCTCTCACAAACATGACCGAGCCACGGAAAACAATTTTAATCTGCTGTAATTCAACTGAAATCACCATTTTCAATTTCAAAATAAGTCATTCAATTTCAAATGTGCAAAATTTTAATTCAAATTGTACTTGTATGCCAAACAAAACATACAGAAGCTTTCCCCAACGTCAACACTGAAGTTCCAGTGTTATTGACTGTATATTCAATGGCCACCCTCTGCTCCTCAATGGAGCACTTGTGTGTTTTCCTTTGTGCAAAATCTATATGAGACAATGGAATCTTTTCACTCTCCTCCAAAGTATAGTCAGTATTTTCAAGTGCCTCAGTCATCAGCACAGCAAGCTTCCTGAGACGACACCAGGTTAAAGACTGGTTACACACTTCCCACGAGACACAGGGTTATTAGCAGTGCATTTATGTGAAAAACACATTAATGAAAACACAATGGTCTGATCCAGCTGCTTAATGATTCAGTTACAAAAGGCTGTATGTAGTGAAGATAAATACTTTGATATATTTGATACAAATATGCCGAGACCATTTACTGCCTGGCTGACTGAAAGATTGTTTGACTCAATGTGTTATTAAATGTGTCATAAAAAATATTTAAAATAATGACATAATTACAATGATTTATCTGCAATCTGCACTATTATTGAACAGTTTTGCCTTGTGCCTTTTTCGCCCCACTACGGTGCACAAAATGGAGAAACCATTGGGTTAAGGGCAGATCTCAAGAGACCAATCTGTGACTGGATGACAGCATGCTTACATACACTCGCCTTCTGGCCATACACTGCACAGATGAGTGCTTTAACTATAAATTGACCCATTTTGAACTGCATCTATTCATAGCAACAACACGCAGGCATGGCTGGAACATTCTATTCATTCTCCTGAGAGGAGATCAGCCAGTAAACAATACGAAGGCTGGGAAAGCGAGAACAAAATTCTGAACTTTTAATTGACTTTAGAAAAAGAAATCAAATATCTGTTATGGTACAAGACCTGAGTCATTTAACTGTTTGGTTGTCCGATGTGTTAATCACACTGTGATATCACCAACGACAAAGCGAATGGAGACGGTGTGGGTGTGTGTGAGATGTGTTATATGCTGTAACCTTTACTCCTCCATCATGCCATCATGGTGACCGAGCATTCAGAGATCCCATCTGCTGTCTATCTAGATCTTTCCAGGCAGCTGCTCTGGAAGGCAACATCGTCAGTCAGTCGTAGCACAACAGAGTCCATCACTACACTGAAACCCCCCTGTCTGCTCCGAACTGACCTTCATCTAACATCGAATTGTATTTTCCAACTGGCTTCATATACGAATGAATGGGAGACGCACGGTATAGCTAAGACTGTATTGTCTTTACAATTTACTCAGCATTATCATTTCACCATCATCCCAAGTGACTGTGTGAGATACAACCTCTCTCCCGTTTCCCACAGCCTCCATTATTTGACACACGGAGAGACAGAGAGCGCGAGGGCATGACATCAACATGCTGTGTCCCTGCTCTGAGGTCACCACACCATCTCTGTCAGTCCTCCCATCTCTCAAACCCTTAAATGCCCAACTACTCAAAGACAACATCGTGGCATGAATTGTGCTACATAAAAACCTATCTGAAACAGGCCACAGCAGTTATTGTTGGCAAAGAAGCTACAGCAAACAGAGGCATGGGGGAGTGCAAAGAAAAACATGAGTCCTTATGCAACCCCAATATGTGTGAAGGATAAGATTATGATGCCAACAATAATAAAAGTGTCCCTGATAAGGCTCAAAATGAGAGAGGCCCAAGTCCAATTTCATGTGTCATTAACTCCTTTAACTCTGTGCTAATTAATGCATCCATGATCAAGTTTTATTTTACATTATAAAGCCAGGCCAGAACCTTCCAAACATTCCAAATACACCAGGATGCATTCTGAGGAAATCTGTATAAAATGACCAAACACACTCTAGATAGAAATAAATGTAATGGAAATCAAATATTCCATAGCTTGCAAAAGTAACTGAGTTACCATGACTCAAATAATAACTCTCATAATAAAACAAAACATAATATCTAAAATCAGAAGACTCATAAAAAATCATTGCCAAATGGAAATGCCACGTACTGCATCATCATTTTTATGTAGCAGCCAGAACTTGAAATCCACAGCAGGAAAAAATGATGCTTAAGATGTTTCATTTTGCATACAGAAATGCTGTTGAGGTACATCTCATTTTATGCAGAAGAATTTGAGCCAGCTCATCACACACACAAAAAGGCTAATATACACACTGGGTGAGAGTGTTTATGACTGAACCCATTGAAGTACAACCTACCACAGAGAAATCTGGGACAACCTGGCAACCACTGTCTTCTTCTCATGCATGCATGATTCAGCCTGCAGGGAGAGCAGCTACATAGCATGTTCAGCACAAAGACATATTACTTTCCTTATGGCTGAGGTGTAGCACTGTTCTCATCACAGTGCAGTGACAATTTCTCAATCCTAAGCATCCCTCAACAGAATCTGTCTCTGCAGTTTCTCCAAATTATACATTTATTACTCATCCACTGGCTGTGATTGGTGGGCTATGATGTAATCACATTCACTCATCCATAATATTTCTACATATAAACTGAATATTTTGTGGTTTATTTGAGCATCCTTTTGACATATATCACATATAATTCTAAAATAGATTTTAAATCATTGAATCCAGACATAACAGAGCATCAGTGGGATAATAAATGTGGGCACAGAGTACCCCCCCTCCTCCACCCATTATTACATAACTATCTACACCTAATCTATTGTGTACTATCAATCACTTGTCGCCAATAATGGCGCATTTCACTTCCGCATTTTGAAGGACAACACAAGAGGCAAGATGCGCTTCTTTTAGCTGTAAATGGTGCAGTTGCTGTATCAGCGTGTGTTTGTGTGTCTCCTGTGGGAGATGTGTTACATAAACTGGCAAGTGTTTGATTCACGCCGAGTTCACGTGATCAGTTTGTTATTGTTCGTGTTACAGATACAAACAGTCTGCATGGCTGTCAATACAAATCAAAGATTTATATAAACATCACTGTCGGATGTCAGAGCGATGCGTTCCGTTATCTTGTCTCACACAACAAAACACCGTGCATGCAAAATCGATCGTGCAGCGTCGAATATAAATATGTAAACAAACGGGCGCGTGAATTGTTTACAGGTAGGCGCGCGCTCATCGAGATTTCCGTGTGAACACGTGAAATCGTGCAGGTTGACGCTAACCAAACATGATAAGATGCCTTCCGTTCATACAAATTAAGACATTACAATAAGGAATAAAAAGACGTACATTCACCTGGTGAATTAATCCTTGCCAAGTTCACCACAGCATAATTGCGCGTCGGACCCTTGAAGACGCGGTCCCCCCGCTGCCTGCACTCGATCTGCCAGATTCAACACCTGATCCAGATCCAGTTCCAGTTCCAGGTCCTCCGAGATGCTGAAACGAAACCAGCCCGCTGATTGGCTGCTGCCTGTGCCTCGAGCTGTTTCAGGCTCATAGGCTGTGATGTAAACAAGCAGCCCCTCCACTGTTACAGAGGACGGAGGACTAAATGCTGGCTTTAATGTAAGGTTTTTGTGCAAATTATTACAAATTCATTAAAAAACAGCCTCTGTCAAGCTACTATGGAGCATAATTTACAAAAAAAAAAAAAAAAGTATGTGTAAGTGCTGGCCCAGTATTATGCACTAGATTTCACTAGCTTGAGCTGAACGTTTTGGGCAAGAATGGGTCACCATATCTTGTTTTGAATGGACTGCATTTCTATAGCACTTTTCTAGTCTGGGACCACTCAAAGCACTTTACAATATTTGCCTCACATTCACCCATTCACATATCAACAGCAGAGGTAACCATGCAAGGCCCACTTGCTTTCCGGGAGCAATTTGGAGTTAGGGTCTTGCTCAGGAAACGAAATGGAGGAGCAGGGGATCAAACCGGCAACACTAATAGGGTCGCCATGAGTAACCACCTTACCACCCTTGGGAGTGAATGTAATCAATTAAAATTATTCAGTGAATATGAGCTGCTTCCATCTGGGAGAGGGTACAGGGTCTCCCATTGTAAGATGAACTGAAAAATGAATTTGTGCTGACCAAAGGCTACTGAATAAGGGTGTGGGCTTTGTGCAGTACTTTTGTCTTAAAATAATCAGGACTGTGCAAAGGGGGTAGAGACCCACCTATTTATTAGGTACAAGGGATGGATTTTTGCAAACGTGCTTTTACATTGCTTACATTGCACTTGTAGTAAGTGGCTTGTATATATGTATGTAGGTAAGTATGTACGTATATAAACTTGCGCATTATGTGGAATGTTGACCTATGAACTGTAGTGTGTGTGTGTGTGTATGTCTGCGTGCATGTGTAATTGGTAACCATATTGGAGAAAAATGTTACCCCATGGGGCGTCTGGATCAAGCTGTGGATTATGGTTGTAACAGTTGACTGTGACTTCAATTTCCTCCATTAAAGCCATGTTTTATTATCATCACCCTCATTCCAATAAAAATATATTATAAGAAAGACAGTGAGTAAACTCTGGCCTGGTTGGAGTCCAAACACAGAGTACTTTGAGGTCCTGTAAATTAGTACTTTTTATACTGTTCCTTTATTTTAAGGGCTCAACTGTATCTCTCTGCTGCTGTCCTCAGAACAAGAGTGCAGCACACTACTGTGTTACACAACCAGTAGTAGTAGCTGAACATGGGTGGACTTATGTAACCCTGAGCCCACTGGGGCCTTACTGGTGTTGGTGATATGGTGTCAAGTTCTCAGAGTGTCAAAGACATTGGTAAAATGTAAAAATGTGTTTGTCTTAAGAGAAACGCTATATGAACGGTTTATAATGATGGTGGTTCAAAAAATGTAAACGTATCGAGTGTAATGACCTGCTCACGAGCTGGTTTACAGCGCCACTGTGTGGTCAAACATGTCACACAAAGGAAGAGGATGGAGATGGAGCACATGTTTGAATAATTCCTTTACTTTAAAAAAGTGAGCTAACAGTTCTTACAACAGCAACATAATTCAGTGACAAAATACTGCTTAAATAAAAAGTCATTAAACACATACTGTACAGAGTAATAGAATAAAATACAATGCCCTGGTCTGCAGTTATTCACACTGCATAGAAGTGTTCATTGAACTATGTGCATCAAACCATGGAAACAAATCCAACAGTTCTCGTGAACAAAATAAAAACAAAAGGGCTCACCTGGAAAAATTAATTTTCATAGATTGTTCATGAGAGCTGCATGTGTTGATGTACCACTGACAGTCACTGCTGAGTTTCATCAGAAGTCATGACCGAGCTGCCTAGAGGATCCTGAACTCCAGGAATACTGTCTACAGACTTCACACTGTCACTGCGACACTCTTCTTCAGATTGATGCCTCCAGTTTTTGGTGCTGCTCGTAGATGTTTCTCCTTTCACACAGTAAACAGTACATTCACAATGAAAAATATGAATTAGGTTATTTAGCAATAATTTACTTATTCAACCTTAATTGTCTCTCCAGGTATTGAAACATCCAAAACTGAAAATAATTGCTATATTACATTAAAAAAACAACCATATTTTATAAGTGGAGTCACATTCTTACCTGATGTGTACTCTGTGTGATATTCTGTTCCGTAATGGAAACTATTCACCCTTTCTGCTGACCTTTTTAAGTTTTGCAACTAGAAAAAGAACAGATTTTAATGCAAAATTATTCATCTGAAGAAAAATGTAAGGTGATTTTAAGTAGATGTGTAGACCTGCATACCTCTGAGCAGATAGACTCTGAAAGTTGACTGGTGAGTGGTCCTTTATTATCAAACTTACAGTTGCTGCAGGAAGAACAATTAATTTACTATCCTTTGACACAAGAGCAGCTTCCAAATATAACAAAACTGTTAAAGGATTCCCCTTACCTTGTATTCTGGGATAATGTCGCCTCGCAGTCAATTGATTTCTCCTGGTTCTTAACGGGAAAGAGAAAATCTTTAAATACTTGCAGAAATAAACACATAAAAATGACTGTGGGACACAGAGGTCAGGTCCCACCTGTGTTTCCTTGCTTTTGGCATCACTCGGAAATCCTGCTTCTGCGTCTGTGTTTTTAGCGTCTTTGTGGCGTTGCATCTTGACATAGTCATATGTGCTCATGCCTTTATAAACTGTGGAAAATTCCAAAAGGAAGAAGGTAAGGTTCTGTTAGGAAACGAGGTGAAGGTTAGAGGCGCTGTGTGGAAGACGGTGACTCACAGAGGTAAAGGTGGAAGCCGAGCAGATGACCAAGAAGCAGCAGGCAGATGAAGCTCAGCATGACTGTTATGAAGGCCAGTATAAGGAGACCAGCTGAGCTAGTGTGTATGGGTGCTAATGGTAGAAACATCAACCAGGTTCCATTTCCCTGCACTCCTGCAGAATCACGAAACAAAGAAAACGACAGCAGAAACTTGCAAACACAATATCCACTCATTGTTGTATTATTCAAATTTAATACTCACTGTTGAACTCTGGAGCGGTGCGCAGGCTGTTTGGATCCAGGTAGTGTTGAATGAATATGAACAAAATAACTATAACGAGCAGCACGACACCCAGTGTGGCAGAGCAGAGTGCCACAAAGAACCACCTGTGGACAACATACAGTGAAGTGACTTCATATCAGATTATAATGGATTAACAGCCCTATATGACACATCACATGTAGTGAGCTGAATCGCTCATCTTAACGTTGCCCTTACCAATAGTTTCTGCCACCCACACAGGTGTTGAGCCACTTGCAGTGGTGATCAAAGGCTCCTACACACTTATTGCAGACTCCACAATGTTTCACCTTAGGCCCACTAAATAAAAGTACATTAGATGAAAACCACGAAACATAACATTTTCAAAATAGAAAATAAAGAAATAACAAAAAAAGATAGTATTCCACGGATACATACACCTTGACGTCACACAGGTAACAGTGTAGGTTTTGGATAACATGGGGCTGTGTAGTCCGGTCAAAAAATGGCATAGGACTGGAGTAGCTCTGTTTGGCCCTCACACTGTCATCTGCTGGATCTATGCTCACAGCAGCAATATGGGTGACAAAGTGTACAATAAACACTATGCCTGTCAGCTGTCCCCAGCAAGAGTCAAGGAATAATATGAACGATTTAAGCCTGAATAACACAAATGAAGCCCAGCTGCCTCATTCAGCTACATAAACCAGTGCTGACGTGATCCGGCATTCAGCTTGTGACAAAAATGCCAGTGATAATGTCTACTGGGATTCATGGAGCCCACATGGGACAGAGACAAAGAGTCAAGTCTGATGTGACTGGAGGCCATACATACGACCCACACAACAAAACCCTTGTCTTACTCAGTCGTCATGTTTGTCTATATTAAAATATGAAAAAGCTTCGACAGCCTAACATTTGATGTGCGTTAAGGATACACCATAGGCCGCATGCTTCCATGGCAGAGGGATGAGAGGGATGTAGATGCCGAAGTTGACTGTGGCGAAATAGATGAACACAAGCCAGGCGACGACCTGGAAGGCCTGAGGCGGCCACGACCATCCGTTTATCCTGGGAGGCTTGGAGGGGACCAGCTCGATTCTGCTGCTGCCGCCACGTATGGGAGCGGTGCGCCTCAGCCTTTTACTGAAGCAGTTCATCTGCACAACGCAACAAGGGAGGAGAATAAATGAAGAAAAGCCAAAGACAGAGAATTAGTACTACCAGTGGATCTCCAGCGGAGTGTAGCCACATTTGCTTGGGAAATGAGTTAGGAAAATGAGTTAGGAGACATAAACCCATCCAGTGACTTGTTAAGGACATGTTTTTGAATAACAACACGCTCATAATTTCATATGACACCCACACAAAACAGAAGACTGCTATAGACATATAATAACCATTGTTTCCCTACAATAGAAAGCCCAACAATTATACTTCTCTTTTGTCCTGACTCTAATACAATAACCAAGCAATACAAAAACACACTTCCGTGTATCTTATACACAACACAGAGTTAATCTGCTACCTCATAGCAAAAGGTGTACGGATTTTAATGGATATTTATGTTAATAAGTGGCACTCTTGCGTTCTCTCCTCACAGCATCAGATCTGCATGTGAATATTAGTTGCCAGGCAAACAAACCCCCTAATAAACCCCAGGCTCCTCATTTGTGCTCCAGCTGATTTTGCTGCCTCAACGGTTTTACTTAAAGGAGTCTTAGCTTTAATTCAGTGTGATTTTTCTTTAAGAGACGTTCACGTTTCAGCTCTTATATTTAACGATAAATACAAAAGTAGGCTTCTCTTCCATTTTCCAGTTTAAAACAACGACAGAATCGAAAAGGTAAAATTAAAAATGAGTTTGACAGATACTTCAAAACATTAAAGTTACTTACTGTTGCCGTTAAACACAGGAGAGTGAATGTAAGTGCAGAAAATGCCTCTTTTTTGTCAGATATGGACGCAATTTTCCACCGTTTGATTGCTCATAATTAGTTTGACAGATGCGCAGGTGTTTGAAAATAACTAAAATTGAAAGGTTGCTCCGCAAACACGTCAAAGCTTCGAAGCGGCTGTGCTGAAAACACCGATAAATTGGATGTAAGTGTTGTTTTCTCCATAGCATCGAAGGACGGAGACAGAAGTTTAAGAATCAACTCAACAGGTCTGAGCAGCGCTATGGAAACTGTCCTGCTGCTGCGCATGCGCGCACTGTTACGCAACACAGCTTTCTTTTGGCCTTGTAACTCATAAATGCTGATTCAGAGGTAAAATCTGCCTTTTTTAATACATTGCGGAGATTATAAATGCTACATAAAGAGAAAGTTACATTCTCAAAGACTCAAAGAGAGATTGACTCAAAGAAATATCATCATCATCGTTATAATAGTACTTTAGTTTAGTTTAATTTAGTTTTAGAATGACTGTATAGTTTTGTCCAGTTTCACGCGTCC
Organism: Brotula barbata; assembly: GCA_900303265.1. Lineage (NCBI taxonomy): Eukaryota > Metazoa > Chordata > Actinopteri > Ophidiiformes > Ophidiidae > Brotula > Brotula barbata. The sequence continues at coordinate 58,694 of OMNV01000781.1, forward strand.
ATTCATGCTGTCTTCCTCCAAAACTAGCAAACAGCAAATATTTAAGAATTAATATATGATATGATAAAACCAAGGTGGTTGTTTACAATTTTATTTTTCACAAGTTAGCAACAATAAAATTTACTATTTTTGCCAAGCCTCCAAAAAGCATGCAAGGCCAGTTTCCTATAGAACAAGCGTGCAGGAGTCACTCTGTCGGGCTGGCAAACATAAGAAATTTACATTTGTGTATTTCCTCATAAATGTGACTGTTTGTTGTTTGTTTACCACACCCAAACAGCTTTGTGTGTGAGGAGTACTTTCTGTGGCCCCCAGTGGAGTTGTGTTCACTGCGTGTTCCATCCTGTTCCCCTATGATCCCTGAGGCTATCACAAGACCACTCAAAGATCCAAAGTTGAAATCAAAATCTGTGTAAATTGTATTAGTTGTGTTTGGTTTCATTTGAATGGCCTCAGTGCTAATAGTGAAATAATTTCAGTTCTACAATGATCATCATTGATTGAGTCTCATGTTAACACACCTGACACACCCTACAGTCTTTTAAAGTATAACTACCTTTCAGTTTGATCAGGTCAGATGCATATCTTAGAACAATATCTAATCACATGGGGTTCTTCTCATTTCTTTTCTGGCTAATCTGGGAGATAGTTATACTGAGTGAGATAATCATCGGGAGTGCGCAACACTCTGGTCTTTGATAGGACAAGCTGGTTGGCAAATACCAGTCTGAACTCTGTGCTCATTAGGATATTATTATCATCGAGGCACTGAACCAAGCTCGACTGTATCAGGATGTGGCCTTGGAAGATCAAATAAGTGGCCGGTATGTTTCCCATAAGATTTCAATAATAGCATTGTAAACTTTCTGGAAGTGTGTTTTTTTATTACTTTGTTTCAAGAATTAATTCTAAAATGTAATTAGTAGTTTGTTTGTTAGTTTGTTTTTTTAAATTAAGATCTTTCTAGCACAGCTTCTGGAAGATGTTTTAAGATAACGTGACATCCAGTCTTCATATTGAGTCATTTCATTAAGTCCAGATGATCAGAGGAATCCTGAAATGAGACACAACCTATCCTCATGGAACAGTAATCCATTTGGATGTTTTTTTACCGGCAGACAGGTATTGTGGTTGGTTACTCCATCTCTCTCTAATATATCTGATGTCTGATGTTGAAAGCTGACCAACTGCTTATTGGTCCACAAATGTTTATGAACACATGTGCAAGCATTTATTTTTCAAGTTTGCACTCATACAAAACCATACAATTAATGTACAAACATTCTGTACAATCACAATAAGTCTGCAGCACAGGTCAGAGGCTCCAACCGACCCACAGTGTTTAAACACAGTCCAACTCCAGGTCCCAGTTTCATTACCACCAGTATAACAAAATGGCAGTATGTGTGTGGTCAGCTGTTGCTTGAGGTCTCTGGCTCTGGTGACTGTAGGAACTCATAAGGATCATGAACCATTTCAGATTGGTCACCAACACCCAGGTGTGATGGACTCCCTGTGGATGAGTGAAGACATGGTTCTCATGTTGTGAAATTACAGCAGGTTGTTGAAAAACAGGCAAAATGTAACTATCGCTCTGAGGTGATGTCACTGTTGACGTTCCCAAATTAACACAAAAACCTTAGGGCCCTGCATGCCCCACATCTTCCCCGACATCACTAACAAGCACCAAATATTAAACACTAACAGCCATCACTTAAACAGTAACCAAATATGAAGCGAAGAACTGACTTTAAGGAGTATCTTGAGGGTGTTACTGAAACAGCATAGATTAGAGCAAAATTTGTGGTGCCATTGTATTGATACCATTTAGTGTGTTACTGAGGTTGATCTATATTGTGCATCATTACAGCAGTTCTCCTTCCTAAGACTCTATTACACAGACAGGTCTCTGTGTTGCTCCTATCACATACCTAAGTGGTGTTGGTCCCTCTCTGAGGCATTAGAGAGGGAGGACAGATTGGAGGAGGGCCTTGATCCAACCCTATCAACCTGGGCCTCATGGAACTCCTGCAATAGTTTGTCTGCATCGTCAAATTGCTGCTGGGCCTCTTCGTGACCTGGTTCTTTCTTCACTGGTTTATCTGATATGGACAGGTTTAAGGTGGAGCAGATGTAAACATCACATTAAACCATCAATGAATGACATCAGTTAGATTAATGCAATTCTGCTCACAGTTTGAGCAACCATAATCACAGTAAAATATGTAGTGTGGTATGTCGTCTACTCCAATTGCAACACTTTCATTTAGGATCTCTCACCTAATGAATTCAGCATGGATAATTCCAGAGACATGTCGGGATAGTTCTTCATTGACATGAAGTCCAGGACTGATCCACCCTCCCCCAGACCAGCTCCATCTGACATCTGAAACAACAATACACAACTTTTAACAGATTATCAGCCACATGGAGACAAGTGTGTTATTTACCACCACGACTTAAATGCAGCGTTACATTCAAGCAGCGTCTGCGTACCTGCATGTCACAAATGCTGGTCTTGTTTTCACCAGGTTTCAGCATCATGTTTCTCCTCTGAAATGTACAATAAGCATCATCTACACAGGCTCACGTGACAGGAAATGTTGAGAATGTCACACTAGCAATGGATGATTAATTAATGATAGGCAATATATGTGCAACAAGGAAAATAAAATCAAAGTTACATATTACATACCTGTCGGATCTCATTGACAGCTTTAGAATGATCGCCTACAGTCATCTTATCCAGGAGCCCATCAACCCATTGCTGAGTAACACTTCCGCATCCCTTGACAAATTCCTGTACACTTGGAGTAGAAAGAGCCGAATTCCAAAGTGAGACTGGAAAACACCATTTTATCAATGTCTCAAATCATTTATCAAAAAGTAATCTACCTGAGGGCACATTGTACTCCTGTGTCATCTCCGTAGGCTGAATACAGCATGTCCATCTCATCAGGTAGCAAGTCTGGAAAGATGGAGTTCTTCTGAAGGCTCTGAATGTTGTAGGCACTGCTCAGGAACGTCACTACACAGAGCAACAACACAGCATAATCCATTATAATGATCTCAGCCAAAGTGGTTATGTTGTTGGCGTAGTTGTGTTGTGGTTTTGTCTGCTTGTGAGTTAGCAGGATAGAGACAGATGTGCGTCATATTGCAGCAGATTTAAGGATGGATCTGGACAGTAGTTCTAACATTTCCCCCCATTATTTTTATACCATAGACAACCATTCGAGATCCTCTCCCTGTGTTGACACTAGGATACCACTAAATGGTAGCACAAACTTCTGGTAGGGAAGGTACAGCCAGCCTCCAGAGCAAGAAGTCAAATACACACAGAAATGCAAGTTTGGATGCTGTGGCAAATTAAGAAAAAATGGTTTTTGCTGTTTTGTGCTTTGTTGTGTGAAAAATATCAGAATCTGAAGTCTGTTTTACACATGCCTTTGTGTCTTCTGTCATCTTTGAAACCCAAGGTTGTTAATCCAGGCAGAAGTTTATTTGACAGTGAATTCAGATCAACTTTATGGGTCTCCTCTTCTGCAGAAATCAACAGAAAAATGTTAACTAGTGAGACACCAGAACATTTTAAACCACAGTCTTAACACTAAAAGATGTTAAATAATGAATACCGAATATGAAAAGATGTCAAACCTTCTGCACTGGGGTCATGCTGATTTACGACAGTATACAGAAGAGAACCATCTGCCTCTTTACGCAAGTGGCCCATCTAAAACAGGAACAGAGATAACACAATGTCAACTGAAATCCAATGAAAAAGTAGTCAAGCCCACAGACTCAAATGTACCAACAACACACCCCATGCCAAACACCATCACAAACCTTACTATTATAAAGGTAAACTGGTGTATGTTAAGATGGAATAGACCCAGAGCTGTCAATGTATACAACTAGGTAAAATGGAAACCTTAGAGTTGGGCATGTATCGGTTGATGCGGTCCCTGGCTTCATCTGCAGCATGTTCGACCAGTGCCAGAACATGCTCCTCCGCTGTGCTGTCTGTCAAGCTACAAGCGTTTCCCTCTGGTTCATAAAGGTAACTGAGATCAGAGACGTAGCAACGTTAGCACACAAAGGACTACAACCATCATTAAGCATGTGTAAAAAGGACATTTAATTAATGTATTTAATACCTAATGACTTCCTTCATGTCTTTAACTGGTTGTTTTCTGGACTTCTTGGCTGATTCCACTGGGACAGGGATTATTTCAGGTGGGGGTATATCAGCTGTAATGTCTTCATCTCCCAGAATGGCTTCCTGCTGCGTGAAATCCATGTCCTGCATGAAAGACATGCTGCGCTTGAGAACCAACAGCCGATCCTACGAACAGAGCAGAGAGTGATGGGGTGGGGGAGGGGGACAGTTAAGTCCATGTGCATAACTGGTTGTTATCTGATAAGGGACAACACAGCAGGTAGAATAGAAAGGTTGAGTGTAAAGGTAATTGGTATTGCATAGAACAATGATTTATAGTTCAAGGGAAATTCAATCTTAAAATATAATTTATACTTATCAGTCACTGGGCCATTGAGTCAAATCAGAATATTAATACTTGATGCGTTTTATTATATTGACTTCACAGACTCATTGAAGTTGTGCTCGCAAAGCAACATCTGAATGCTGCTTATTTTTCTCATGGTTGGGATTCAGAAAATGTCACAGTAACCTCACAAGCATTCTGTTATTCACTGTTTACAGAGCAGCACAAGGATTCCACTCTCCATGACATCATCACTGCAGTCTGTTTCTATGCTGCTTGTGTAAAAGAGAAATGTATTCAATCCTGCCAATTCCAATTTAGTTACACAATATGAAAATTTGGTTATGTTTTAAGGTGGACTTTGGTTAAAAACAAATGCCTTTAGTCACCAATTTACCATTATCAACATATTTTACTCAGATTTCTTTCATTTAAAATGCAAACATCTGTTTCTCCTACCTTGCTCATCATCTTGAATCCTGTATGAAGCAATTTTTTGGCAGCCTTATAATAGACAGTCTCGGGCCGGTTGTAGACCATTGCGTTGTCACACATTAGTTTAAAGTCAGCCTGGAGGGGGGAAAATGATCCAAAAAGATGGGTTAAATTTTGTTTTCTCATTCCACACAAATCATACTCTCAAATAAATATTCACTATTTAAAATGCAATGAAATGAATATTCACCCTGAATTCTGTCAGTGTGCTGTACTCATTGTTTCTAATCTTGTCCTTCATGGTGCTGAAATCCATAGGATGTTTGATGATCACCGAGTACCCAGGAGCAATTGCATCCGTCACTGGAAATGAGAAGAATCCATGGGGGTCTTTCCTGTGAAGATAAACGAAACATTAGACCAGCTTCCAATTACTATTATATTTGTCATTTTGCAAGCATTGCCATCATCTGATCATGTCAGCGCACATTATCTGCTTGGTGTCTGTATGTTCTAAGACCAGATCATGCTTTTATTGTGTTTTGATGAATTAAGCAACATTATAATAATTCTAATCACAGTTTAAACCTTCCTTCCTCATTATCAGATTTTATTAACAATCCAATCAGTCGCAACATGCTACAGTGGCAACTCATATGCAGCAGGAGATCAGAAACAATGGAGAATGCAGTAGACCTACATTACATATAAATGCGACTGTGAAGCAGTCACAGTTCCTCACCTTTGCAGCTGACGCAAGAAGTGTTCAAGAAGCTGCTGCCGAGGCGTGGATTCGTTCTCTGTATTGGACAGATGTAAAACCACAAAAGTTTTAGCACAAAAATCTTCTCAAAATTACAAAAAAACTAGAATATGTGCCTCGGTAAATCTGATCCTGTGCCAGCAGACAGGCTTTCTTGCCTTGCTGTGTCCTGCACGCTCGGACCGGCCTATCACCTTGATGCTCGACTTCCACTTTTATAGTGGGGTGAAACTCCTCAACTTCAGGCTCTATCTCAAACCTCTCCTTCTTCTTTTTCTTCTCTTCCGGCTGATGAGATACATCAAAAATTTGTCTTATTAAAAAATCTATAAATTAAATGAGTGGTGATGTTTTTAGGCTGAAGTCAAATTTACTCACCTCTACTGCTATAGTTATACTTTTTGACAACGTGAAAGGTTCAACTGGTACACCAGCGCTTGAGGCAGCAGCTGCTGCTGTCTCGGATTCAGTCTGCTCTCGCTCTCGCTTTTTCCTCTTTTCCTCCTGTCACAAAAAAAAACCAATTTTAATGACTTGCACTAGACAAGGGAATAATCCAATGAAGAATTAATGTTCTATTAACTAACCTTCCTCCGTCTTCTCTCTTCATCATCCACATATTTGTCTTTGTCTTTTTCAGACTTTTTCTTCTTCTTTTTCTTTTTCTCTTTGTGGCGTTCTCGCTCATGGTCTGATCTGTCATCATAGTAGCTGGAGTCATGACCCGAACCTGAAAGTTCTGTAACTTCACTACCCCCAACTTTGAGCACAAGCTTTAGGGGCTTTTCCAGAGCCTTGTCCTCATAATCTGCAACCAAAACATATAAACACATAAAGACAAGAAATAAATCCTTTTCATGCCCTCACTGACCAAACTCTGCGGGCATTGTAAACATAATATCTAACATCTTAAATGATTAGAACTACAAAATCCAAGGTACAAAAAGATTACAGACTAAGCAGTTAAGACTCATTTTACAAGAAAGATAAACATATTTTGGACATCACGTAAAGTCAATCAAAATTTTACATCAGAAGAAAATGCTCTAACTGCAAAAATCTTAAACTGACATAACTACCATTATGTACAGTTTTTTTCTAGCGAGAATTTCAAATTGATCAAGAATACCTAATATTCACCAAATATGTCTATTAGGTGGTATTCCGATATAAGATATATTCCGGATGCAGCGCATTCAGGCATGCACATCATTATACACAACATACCTAGAGTAAGAGAATTGAGGGATACAAAAAATGTCGGATCTTAACCATATCCATAATTTACATTTTTGATTATTTTTAAATCACAACTTCTCTAGAAATTGAATTTGAATGCCTTTTCTGTGTGATATAACTACTAACGGGTTACTAACGTAAAACACAACCTTATACATAACCAAAGTCATTTAAATAGTTCTGAATTACACAAACAATACTCAGTTGATAACTGATATAGCCCTGTTTAATGTGTTGTTATAGATAGATTTATATTTTTAAATTACATTCCAGATTTGCATTTGTGCGCACTATATTGCATAAAAAACACAATAGTGCACACGAGTCTGATGAAGCTGTGTAATTAGATGTAACCCTGTGACTTAAAAGGGAAACTTGCTTTGTCAAATAACGGATCAAATCTGTTATAGAATTAGATATTCGCCAACACCAGCCGATTTAACCAAACCGCACGGATTTAAAGTAAGTTGGTAGTATGTTAAATGTCACAATAAGGGGCAGGTCTCTTACGTTAGCGGTACCCAGCTAAGCTAACATACAGCAAATTACAACAAAATCATCTCAATCTCGTTTGGAAGCAAACCGATCATCATAGTGCACTCAAGTACCATCGACTGTTCTCCACTCCGGTTTGTGCTTCTTGTGTTTCTTTCCCATTTCTCCGTGTTTCGAGGCAAATGCGTTTGTTTATTCAGTTCTACGGCTACTCGCTTGCGTTAGATTTTTCGAACGGTGCAACGAGAAAGCTAGCAAGCGGAAGTGATTCTACAACAACAAAATGGTTTCCGGTTTAGTCGAATAGGCGCTGAATTCAACCGAGTTTGAGCACACTGACACCTCGCCGTGTGAGACTTACGCAAGATATCAAAACTTTTGGCCGTGGATGTAATCGTTTGACCACGTAACAGCGGTGAGATTAATATATTGCTTAATTGCTCATAGTTTACCTACCGTAATGGTAGTCGAGTTAGCTAACTTATTAGCTAGCTAGTTAGAGAGCTAGCTGCGATTTTCTCTGTATACAACTTTTATGTTATGTTCACGTTTAATCTAATTTCTGCAGGGATGGAGGACGACAACATGGAGCTTGGAAAACAGAAACAAAACATCCATGTGGAGGTCCTTGTTAAAGCTAACAGGTAGGTTGGCATAGCTGCGTAATAAAAAGAATAATAAAAAAGTGTGTGAAAAGGTCAAACGAAACTTTACAAAGTAGCTTCGAACAAAGAAGCATTTAAATTCTGACACAAAATAGTGCAAAATGTAAATTACCTCCTTAAACACGTGCAAATGAATTGAGTTATTGAGTCTTCTTTAACAAAAATCAGTTCATGGTTATTTAAAGGATTAAAGGCTCAATTTAATTAACCTTTACACATTAGTAATCCATTAGTAATTGAGTATTTGATATGAGAATACATAAAATATGCTTGATTAGTGGAGAAGTCAAGATAAAAAAAATCCCTCATAACAGCCATTGCTTTTTAAGAAGCTATGTCATTTTTAATTCATCTTAATTTTCTCCTATTTCCGTATTCGCTGGGCAGCATTTTATACAGATTTACCGAAAATGCATATTGATATATTTAGTATTTGTGGAAACTGTGGGCATTCTGATAGAATTTTAAATAAATCCTTATGAAGATGGACCCATTGGTCGTTACTTAAATATAGGACTTTGGATCAATTTAATGGGTTTTTTCACATTAGGAACCCTTTTATAATTGATTATAAATTGAGACATTATAAAATCACTTACAGTAACCTCACTTTTTTTAGCCATCGCATTTTTAAATCCCCCTAAATTTGTCTTTATTGTGGATGTGTTAAGTATCATTTTATACAGATTTCACCAGAATGCATACTGATATATTTGTCATATTTGGAAAATGAAGATAAGATAAACTGTATTGAAAATCCCAAATTCTAAATTGTAAATAAAATTTTATAGACATGGACCTATAGTTGTTATGTCAGAGTTAAGGGGTCAACAAATAGCATTAAATTAGATAAATGCTTGTAGTTGTTGTAATGTTATCTAAAAACGGCATTGTATTCAAAGGTGTTTTTACACACATACACTGTTACACTGAATACATGGTGCTCATAGTGAACAATCATTGAGATACACAAATGCAGTACATCTCTACTGTTTGTTCTCGCCAGCATCATCTTTATGAAACAATAGAACTTCTTTTTCAACTTTTTGATTTTGAACTTGGCAAATATGTGATCTGTATTTTGCAGTAGTAGCTAATAAAATGTGACCGTTAAATTAGCAGGCAAATTGAAGTAAGGCTTTGATTTTACTGCAGCCAGCCACGCTTTCCTGTTCAGAACTTACTATTTTCATTCTTGTTTATATTTCAGCACAGCAAAACGGTCCGAAGTGACGGCTCATGTTGTGTCTCTACTGAATCGCCACAGCATGGTTTTTAGGAACTACAAATGGACAGAGTTCGATGAAGATTTTCTTCAGAAAAACGTGGAATCTGTGGCTATAGTTGATACAGAGGACATGTTAACACAGGTATGTTATTGTGGTGTGTTCATAAGTATTTCTGACATGGTTGTTATGCTCATGACAAAGTAATGGGCATTGTGGTTTAATCATATCACCTTTCAAAGACAAAGGCCAGACTGCTTTAGGCACTAAAACAACATTTAGAATAGAAAATAAAGAAATGGTATATAAAACATGAAATGGACACAAGTGCAGAAATAAAAAAATCTCAAGATTTTTCTATTTACACTTTTTATTTAGTAAGTAAGTCTTAATTAGTATTATAAACGTGATAGTAATATCGTCTGCGTTTAGCCCGTTGATTTGAAGAGCTGCTGCGTTTCCATTCACGTCTTCACTCTGAATGATGACGGGCCAAGCACACTCAGTTTGGAGGAGGAAGAGGAGCTCTCAGCAGCCAATCACTGGCTACTACCAGCAGGTACGAAAAGGTCAATGCAGAGGATACCAAGCCATCCTGGAGCCTGTTTGCCTAATTGTTTCACAAGTAAAAGTAAAGCTTTTATATGTAATAAAGGAAAATAAATCCTTTAAGTCTTCCTCTTTAATTTTGGTTAAATGATGCATTGGGCATTCAGCATGATAGCTAGAAATGTTTATAAAGATTAGTGTAGTGTTATGTATAGTCGTTGCTTGTATCAGCATTAAAAACGTCAATTGTATTTTTACCTTGATCTGCTTGAAAGACAAATTTTCCCACTGGAATCATTAAAGTTGCATTTTGTCCTGTTACCCCAAAATAATAAGGCCTCTTTCTCTGACAGCTGAATTTAATGGAATTTGGGAGAGTCTGGTGTATGAGAACGGAGTCAAAACTCAGGTAAAAAATACCACGCATATAGTGAGCAGAGGATAAAGGAGAGAGATTTTTGGTTCAAAGAGCTAAATTTCACTTTGTTTCTGTTTCCCTTCAGCTCTTGGATTATGTCACAACAACAATTTACTTCTCAGACAAAAATGTCGACAGCAACATGATTTCATGGAATCGGGTCGTGCTGCTTCACGGTAAATAACGAATAAAAATTCAAACATACGTGGTTGATTAATGACTTGCATGCCAGGATGTGACAGCGATGATGATGGTGGTACTGACTGATTAAATACAAATAACCGATTATGAGTCTTGAATGGGAGTTGAATCTTTGTGCCCACATTCAGGACCCCCGGGCACAGGGAAGACATCACTCTGCAAAGCTCTTGCCCAGAAACTGTCAATCAGACTGTCAAGTCGGTAAGACTCCTCATTTAGGAAAACCACTTCAGCAGAAACTTTATACCTGCTCTTTTCATTTCACCTGTACTCCTTTCCCTGCAGCTATTCCTATGGACAATTTGTAGAAATCAACAGCCACAGCTTGTTCTCAAAGTGGTTCTCTGAGGTACACCTGGCCCCTTTTATGTTTAGTTGCTGTTATTGTTGGAGATGGAATTCTTTTGAGAACTGACTGTGGTTCTTTGTTAACAGAGCGGTAAGTTGGTCACAAAGATGTTCCAAAAAATCCAACAACTGATAGATGATAAGGACGCCCTGGTGTTTGTTCTCATCGATGAGGTAATATGCGCTTAAATGTACATTGTTGTATTTGTTTCAAAAATGGTCATTTTTGATTTCACATTGTGTACACAGCATCGTCTAATTTCATCATGGACTGGCTGTGATTGAATGTGCTTTTTTGGCAAATAGGTAGAGAGTTTGACAGCTGCGAGGAATGCCTCGCAGGCAGGAACGGAACCGTCAGACGCTATCCGGGTGGTCAACTCTGTCCTCACCCAGCTCGACCAGATCAAAAGGTTAGAGAGCAAAGGAGTCCAGATATATACTTTACATTAAAATGTATTAATTAACTCTTTGGTCATATGCATATTCCCAAACTTCCTTAGTTCCTCTTTAATTTGGAAATCTTGAATCAAACTTATTTCCTGTATTTTTTATACGTACATTTCAGACATTCCAATGTCGTCATTTTCACCACCTCCAATGTGACAGAAAAGATTGACCTAGCATTTGTGGACAGAGCAGATATCAAACAGTACATAGGGCCTCCGTCTGAGAAAGGAATCTATAACATCTATCTGTCCTGCCTGGAGGAGCTGATGAAGGTCTGTGAACAATCCAGCAACACTTCAGTTACTGTTATTTATTATTAATTAATATTATTCACTTCATAATACATCCATCTTAAGTCATTTATTCTGCAATATGAGCGTTATTGAATAGTGTCATTTTTGTGAAATGTGCTAACTTTTTCAATGTGTGATGTGTTCAGTGTCAGATCATCTACCCCCGGCAGCAGCTGTTTACCTTGTTTGAGCTGGAGACGATGGGCTTTGCAAAGAGCGAGGTGTCCGAACACAGCCTGACACTAATGAACATTGCTCTGTAAGTACGGGCTCCCATAATGCATCATGTATCAGGTCGTCCATGACTTAGTCAAAACATTGTCAAGTGATGCTTTGAACAGTCAGAGGTTAATGTTGTGCTTTGCTCTTTTCCAGAAAAAGCAAAGGTTTGAGTGGAAGAGCACTGAGGAAGATACCATTTCTCACCCATGCTTTGTTTGTGAAGGTAAAGTATTTGATTTTATTAACATTGATTTCATTTCATTCATTCATACAGCTGATGGAAACAGTGCTTAGTTTTTAATAACATATTATTCATGTCTTTATGTGCCTGTAGACACCAACCGTCACTCTCGAGAGGTTTCTGGATGCTATGGACAGAGCGGTGGACAAGCAGAAGGAGGAAAAAGAGAACCTATTAAATGGAATTTGAATTCATCCGAGGCTGACAGGGTGTTGATGTGTTTTCAGTCACATGCCATATTTGGAAAGCCACAGCTCCATCTTTTTATGAAGCCTCATCAATTTGCCTCCTTTGGGCAACAGCGACTCAGTCTGTAAAGTTAACATTGTTTTAACCAATACTACACTTTAATGTCACTTTCTTTGTTCCAGGTTATGAGTAGGATTGCTTGGTGGTGCCAAGTATGTATTATTTTCAACATAAGCAGATAGGTATCCGATTGGGTGCCAATTGAATTCTCTACAGGGCTAACAGAACTGTTTACTCTTTTCAAAGTGATTTATTTTATGTTAACAGCTTTAAAGTGCCACTGTCTTGCTATCCAGGTTAAAGGCTTAGGTCAGATTTTTTGATTTAAAGTGGATTTTTGAAACTTTATTAATGCTATGAGTACATGCAGTCAACACGTGGCAGCTTGTCAGACCGCTTTACATGAAATCCTATGGAAGAATGAAACATGAGTAGTATAGAATTGATTGTGGACGGCAAAATTTGCCTTGCTATGCTTTAATTGTTTTAATAAACTACAGCTTTTCATTTGTCTGATTGACTCATGTCCATGCATTAATACCACTTTAACCAAAGAATCTGATTTAATTCCTTTTTAAATAAATCATTACTGTCCTTTTGTTAGATCTGTTTATAGCAGTGACGTTCTTAAAATAATATTCATTTGTCATTGTCAGTAATATATTTATGTTCATAACAAATCTGTGTTAAACTTTTTTTTACATGTCGTTGCTCCTTTAATGTATATGTAACATTGTAATAAACTGCATTGTTTATCTTGGCGTGTTATTGCAAATCTTTTTAATCGGTGCCCTTCGGCCACCACTTGGTGGCGCACATATGCAGTCAGACTTTTCACAAAGTTAGGTTTGATTTAATTGTTTGCTGCACGTTATGGTCACACGAGATACATTATGTATTATAGGAATTTCATATGGACTGATGATGTGGCAAGATTATGAAATCATCTAGATTCTAGATGATGGTTTTGGATAATAAAACACAAAATCTCCTTAAAATTGTAATTTGGGCAACAGTGGAATAGCCTGACTCAGGTTTTGTAAAAGTCCAGATAAGCTGCTTAATGAGACTGACCTCTGGGGAGTAAATGTGTTGTACTATTTGAGTCTCGTAGTGCATAGAAAACCACCAAATATGACCTAAAAACAAACAATTGTTATATGATGCAGTTTTTGAGACCTATCAGCTGTATGCAGAGTTTACATGGATGGATCAGTGCTTCCTTTGTTCATATAATCGTGTTTTGCATTCTGCAAATGTTCTGCTGCTTTGCATGTCAGCTGCAGGGTTCAGACAATGTGCCCTTTGTTTGTTGTTGGCCAACAGCTTTTCGCTCCACTTCAAAGGTGGCTGCTGTAGGCGGTTCCTGAATACTAAAATAAAAGCAACATTTTGATTCAGGTGCTTCATACCTGCTTAATCCTATTGGTGTCACCCTTACAGTGACCTTTGTGGGTCACATGACATAAAACATAAGTCATTTTAAAAGGGAATCTTAATGTTTTCCTATTTTCCATAATATATTGTTAACATCAAACCATTTTCTTTTGACAGGAAGCCTTTCTTTGTTGATGAAAAATGATTTGGTGTTTGTGCAAATTATCCCTTTAATCCCAGCTCATTCGCCTTCATTTGTCAAGTTTTTATGGGATGAATCTCACGAGGAAGCTCTGCTTTTGTCTAATCAGATCAATGATTACAATGTCAAGAGAAGCATGGAGAAAGAGAAAGGGAGAGCTGCAAGAACGGGTACGGTAAATAAAACCATAATTGCTGTCTGGAGGCCTTTTTTTTTTCTCCTTTTGACTGTAGTCTGTCCAAAAACCAGGCAGCTGTTAAAAGCCAATCAAGGTGGAGGGGGGAGAAAAGTCAAAGCCTTATTGTTATAAGGTTTTATCACTTTTTCAGACAGTTTGAAGGTGTCAGAAAACTCCAAATATAATGAACAGTCTGACGTTTATCCTCTCAACCGTTGTTCAGGTGAAAGGCTGAAAGCAATCAAATATCATGCTATGTGCCAATAGTGATTCATAAAGGGATAGAATTCACTTACAAACATTCTTATTGGCATGTGAGCAGGAAGCTTTACAGAGCCGCACACAAAGCCATGGAAACCGTCTTCATTTCATTTTGCAAAGCTTAAAACTTTGCGATCATGCACCAGCTGACATATTTTCAGAAATATAGTTGTCCACAGCTTTATGAATAGATAATGAAAACCCACAAATTACCATTTCGTCTCCTCTTCTTCATCACCACACCAGCCTTGGATAATGCTTTGTTTTTTAGCCCAAGTGTAAGTTGCCATTAAAGGAAAAAAACATCCTGTCAGGATGCAGTCTAAAGCAATAATTAGGCACAGCGAGTAGGATCAAAGACTGCTGCCATCAACAAGCTATGTAAATGTCTGCTCATCCTGTCAGCCATAGACTGATCTGAGCGTTACACCGTCAGGCTGTGTGTGTGTATGTGTGAGTCTGAGGAGTCAAATGGCAGACATATTGACATCCATCTATCAAAGGATGACATATGCAACTGAAAATGGAATGTCACCACCATCACCATTACTTCCTTATGTTTGTCTAACCAAAGACAATGGGATGTAACAGCAGAATGATTGACATCATGCAATGATCAAAGTGGCATCTCTTCTTCTTTCGAATATTTTCTTTGCGGGAGTGTAATGTTTACAGAACACAGGTACTTCGCATCATATCCATGTTGGCCTACCGTGTTTAAGGTTGCCTAGCACATGAATATTCATAACAGTGGCATCTGTGCCACAGCCCCGACCTGATCGAACAGCCTGCCAACAGAAACAAAGTGTACAACTGCTAAAGAGCAAAGAAATGCTTTTGATGTCTTCTGGGTCGGAGTACGGCATGTTCTTTCCGGTTTCTTTCACGAACAATTGTAAAGGTTTATGTATGGCATATGTTGAACACATGACAAAAGAAATGGGCCCAGGGGGCAGAGTGCATCTGTGTGGACAAAGAATACAGAGCTGTGTCATAATAGGAGATTTAGACTGTAATCTCGCTTTTTGTTCCTCAACACATGATAAAATGTTGAGGGGAGGGAGGGAGGGGGACACACATCTGAATCTCATGTTTGGGTTTAGTAATTCAAATAAAAGGAGACATACAAGCACATCTGTGTGTGTGTGGCTCCGGGTTTCTTCAATGAAAAAAAAAAGAAGAATTTAAATTTCTTTTAATGTAAATATTCTAAGTAAATAACAATTACAACCTGTCTTTGTTAGTGAGAAATGACTCCAGTTTGAAAAGCATGAATGGAGCTCAAAAGAAAATTACACCAACAGAGGACGCGGTTTTACATCCGACTGCACCCTGTGTGAACTGCCAAACCAACGTTCAGGGCGTCAAGTTAGAAAATAAAACCCGAGTACAACCGGAACACGAGTACAGAGTCCGACAGCAAAACAACCAAAAGAGTGTGGAGTTTAATGAGGAAAAAATCAGCAAAATACAGAGTGAAATGGTTCCATAAAATAGGTTTAAATATTTGTCTGACTTCGCATTAGAAAATGTGATACGTCATAGAAGTTGGTGAGTCACTGGTTTGTTAATTAAATACGCAAGTAATTTGCCTTGTATAAGAAATAGTTCATGGTTGCTGGCGGTTAAATGTGAGTTTAAATAGTGATTCCCGTTAAGCATTTCAAATGTATTCGTCTGTAGACATATGTGATTATTTTGGACTTATTGAAATGACCAAGTTAGATTAATTATCATGGAAATCTTATTTTGTTGCAGTCCTGATATGACAAAGGAATTAAAGGATTCAAATAATATTCACCATAAATATGAAGACATTTAAATGTTGGCCTTTAGTGTGTGGAATCGCATGTATCAAAATGAGTCTCTCTCCCTCTCTCTATATACGTATATAGTGCAAAAAGTTTACGCTCTTATGCAATTTTTGTTATTTATACACACACATGTATATATATATATATATACAGATAGATTGATCTATCCATCCATCCATCCATCCATCCATCTATATATGTGTGTGTGTGTTTAAATAACAAAAATTGCATAAGAGCGTAAACTTTTTGCCGTACAATATTCAATGTATGTCAGTCAAGTTTTGTTCATTGATCACTTTTCATACATTGAAGACTTTACAGGTGCATTTCATTCATGAAAACGCAATATCAGATTAGGGAACAACTGTATTTTTTCAAATGTTACTTCCAGAACATGTTCCTCCTTATGTTGTTACTCGTGTTAAATGAAACGCGTTGTAATCTGGTCTTTTATTTTGTTTTAAATCAATAACCGGAAGTAGCGTGTGTTTCCGTTGTGTAACTTGATATGTCGCCTGGCTGCTGGTGCGTTCAAAGCGCACGTTCACATTCAGTTGGACTGAAGTGTGGACAGCGATCCCACGCGTCCTGTCTGACTTTACGAACTGCTTTTGTGTACGTTTGTCGTCTTATTTCCGCAAACAAAAAAAAACCAACAACGTATATTTCAATGAACAAACGATTTAATCACCGATCTCTGGACGAAGTTGGAGTGTTCTTATTCTCGTAAAACAAACACAATGTGACAATGTTCAATCAGTGAGCGCTTTACGCTGGACGGGTTTCGGAGTGTGTTGATCCAGAAAAGAGAGACGCAAGAATGGGGAAACTTCAATCCAAACATGGTAAGATTTATTGCTGTTGAAACAACACAATAAACACATTTGATGCACAAACAAACTAACCGTTCTCCTCTTTTGCATCCCTGTGTGTGGTGACGGAATCCAGCGTGTAAGCGCAGAGAAAACCCTGAAGGTGAGGACAAATCAGGATGAGCTTGGTCTAATTCGGGCTGATCGCTGTATGGGTGATAATAGTCAGATAATAATCTAATAAGGATAATCTTCATGCCTGTTCATGTGTGTTTTGCTTCGAATTTCAGGTGATAGTTTCGTTGTGAATGCCTTCCTCCGGAGAGGGATGGAGGAATGCGAGAGGTACAGCGCGACGGATCACAAGCTGAAGAACATGCAGGTATCTGGCTTTTTATTCATTTTATTTGATCTTTAACACAACCAACACACTCTTTTCAAGTGCTTGATTAGAAATGAAAAGGCTTAATACTTCCTCAACAGCGCTTTGTGGGATCAACTCACAATGTAAAAACATTGATTTTGTAGTTGTTATTATTATTATTATTATTATTTCAAATGATCAACTCAGTGTTTTACAATATATTATCAAAAGCTACTATTTTGGGTAAAAGTGAAAAGAGTGCGTTTGCATTTACTGATGTGATGAGTCAAGCAGTTGAAAGTTGTCTGGATTAGGGCTGTCATTGATCAGTTACTCGATTTTTTAACAGTATACACATAATTGATTAATAATCTAAGTGGCCAATGAAAAGGTGGCCTCACCTGGCCCTAAGATAAGATAACCTCTATGGTCTTCTCCATGGCAACAGAATGAAACATGGCAAATCCATTTACGGTGTTTTATAGGTTTTGTGAATAAGCAAGCGACCTCTTGCAAGATCCACACATTACATTCAGCCTCTTTCTACGCCGCTAGATAATGACCAATGAAAACGGAGCACGTCATCACGCAGTTCGCCACATGTCGTCACATCTTAAAGGGACACTGCATCTCTATTGGCCGCATAGTGTCTACAAATAGAAATATTGGCTCCACCTGATTAATTGATCGCTGTTTTGGAGTAATTGATAGTGACAGCCCTGGTCCGGATGTTGCTCTGTCTCTTCCTGAGGATGAGCTTCTCGATGACGGGAAATGAACTGTTATTCAGCAGCATGTGTAAAGACATGCTGATGTCCTTCAGAGGTGTAGGATGTCGTCCTTTTTGTCATGTCCCTCCCTACACATGGATGGGTTGTGACAGCCCTGTATGTGAAGAGACAGGAAGCAGCACAAACAAAGCAGCCACGTTACATCCTCAGGCTGGGAAGAAAGCTAGTTTGTCACACTGAGGCATGTAAAGCTTGGGCTTGTGACGCCGGCCTGTCTTTTATTCCCTGTGGTGGAGCATTACATCACTCCAATCACCGTGTCCTTCTGATGGATACGAGATTACAACAAGTTCACACAGAGGTACTGACAGTCTTTAAGGTGGGAGGCTGTGATTCTGGAAGAGTTATGGATTGATTATATCAGGGTAATAAACCACCCACTCCTGGCAAATTAAAGGAGAAGTTTCCTCCTCTTCAGAGGAGATATAGTTCACACTCCCCTAGGGGAAAAACCACCAAAGGTCGGAAGGTTTTAGTGGGTGGTTCCCATCCTCACATCTGTCGGTGTCATGCCTCTGATTTATTTTTGTCATTAGGTGGTTCATTGGAGATGCCTTTACTGACTAAATAACTTTGATTCCCAGTTTAATTTGGGTCTAATTCAACAGGATGAAGTGGAGAGAATAGAATAGCATAGAACAGAACAGAATGGAATAGAACAGATTAGAACAGAATAGAATAGAACAGAATAGAACAGAACAGAATAGAATAGAACAGATTAGAACAGAATCGAACAGAATAGAATAGAACAGAACAGAATAGAATAGAACAGAATAGAACAGAACAGAATAGAATAGAACAGAATAGAACAGAATATCCTCATTGTCATTGCTCAGCGTACCTGTGTAATGAAATATAGTCTGTGATGCTACAACATTAAAAAGCAAGAAAAACAACACAAATGTGTGAGTAAAACACAAATGTGGTATATATACAAGTATAAATAAACA
>OMNV01000783.1:0-12910 GCA_900303265.1 Brotula barbata
ACCTGGCCCGTCTGACGCGCCCCGTCCCGAGGTTTCCACCCAGACAACAGCAGCTCGACTCGGGGGGGAAATGCTTCGTTTGTGAAGGTAGAAAAGCGTTTTTCTCTAAAGCATTTTCTTCCTCAAACAAACGTCCACTTAGCCAAGTTGTTGCGAGTGTCGAGGCTGAAGGAAAGTTTGCTAACAGTACGTTCCTCCTTCGGGGTGTAGCTGTAGATGACTCCAGGTCGTTGTCAGCAGGTTCCTGGTTCGCGCTGTGGCTCAAAGTACAGCCCGGTCAGCAGAGTTCATAATCGACAGTCAGCTATCACAAACATGGGCCCTATACTTTGGAACAGGCCGTGTTTATGCCTCTGTCTCCGTTTGTGTGGATGTGTGTGTGCCTCTTGTGTTTTTATGTGACGGTGTACACGTAACAACAACGTCTGCTTCAGTATGTACTGAAAAGTTACATTTGGGTAACCTTGAAAAACAACAAAACAAAGAATATTTTAGCGTCAGTTTCTTCAGCTGCAGCTAATTTATGTCATTATGAATAATCACAAAATGAATTTAATAGAAGCATGATGCAAAGCATTCTTTAAAGTAATAGTTTCGCATGGTTATTCAACTTTTTAAAGTGACCTGTAAGTTCATTAGAGACCTTATGGAAAAGAACAAATCGTCAAAGTGGGACCAGCTCTGTGTAATATATTCTGAGTGTGTCACTGTGTTCAATCATTAACTCAAAACGCTGCGTGTGTCTTCAGAAAGAGAGTGAGACAGCTCAGCCTGGATCCATTAATCATTCACCTGGAAACCAAGACAGGGCACATGTAAGTACGCACACACTGCCAAGCATATGGATACTGACCCAGTCACACATCTGTTCTGGAGTCATTTATTGGCTTTGAGCGAGTGTGTGTACGCATGCACGTCTGTTTGTGTTCATGCTGCATGCAGTGCTCCCAGTAGCTGCTCTGAGATCTGCTTCAGCCGTGTTGATGGGCGTGTACAACCTAGAGAATATTTAACATTCTTATCATTCAGCTGCCTGAGAAAGGTAGAGAGACACCAAGAGAGGGAGGGAGAGAGAGAAAGGGGACATGTTCAGACCCAGGCCAAATAATAAGGAATTACACAAACATACACACATACACAGTCACTCCTTCACATTCATGTTGCATTACTCACTGCAGCCTGTTAGCCCATCTAGCACATACAGCATATTACTCATAGCACACTATCGTCCTCAGGGAGATGCTACCATTAGATCACAACAGCCTGGAAATATCAGACACTGTGTTTACGGTGGTGTGTGTGTGTTTGGGTGTTTCCAGGTCTCCACTCAGTGAGAAACTAAGGACAGGGCGTTTGTCTTGAGAGAGAGGCAGAGTTACCGTGGTAACAGACATGCCAAAACCGGACCTGCTCTGCCTGGTACAGCTGCTGGATGGCACCATCCAGACCTTCAGAGTCAATGTTAGTGACACAGAAAACACACATGCGCACACACACACACACACACATACTTCTGTGTCTTCTACAGGGGATCATATGTTGCATCTATCTATCTTTGTGCTACACTAATGATTGTACTGTCAGTGCACGATATAGTGATAGACTCTTCTTTCCTTTACACATTGATCTGACTGTTTCTCATCACCATGACCTTTGTTTTGAAGGACTGTTTCACCTTCTGCTGCATAATGTGCCTTTCATGCTTGAGAGCCTGCTACGTCATGTCATTGACAGCTTTAGATCAACACACATATATTCATGCATAAACAAATGCAGGCAGGAAGCCACAACATTGCTTTCTAGGACAGAAGCTGTGCAGCATCTTGATGTGAGCCATGGGAGACCATGGAAACTGCTGATGGTGTAATGTGTGGAGGGATATCAATATTAAATCCTCCTTCTCTGTAGTAGGTTCTAAATAGGGCCACAACAAATCATTATTATCATTATTGATTAATGTGTTCATCATCTATCAACTATCAAATATAAAGAAAAATTGTAACAGATCTCCAAAGTAAAAGTAACAGATTCAACTCGCTTACTTTGACGTAACAGAAGATTTTGTCAAAACATGAAGGGGTTTAAATTACAGTGGTTAAAAACTGAGTAACTGTAACATTATTGGTATTTTAAAATTTGTCCTTATAGATCAGAAGACCTCTCGGTATCACTATACAATGAGGACATCTCAGTGTATATAATGAAGAGCTGTCGAACATCACACATTTATTGTTTCCCTCTTTTAGAAACAGGATCAAGGTGTGGTCCTTTTGGACCTAGTGTGTGACCACCTGGGCCTACAGGAGAGGCAGCTCTTCAATCTTCAGATCAGAGAATCCAGCACAGCCATTGTGTCCATCACAGCTAACACACACTCTCCTGTGAGCTGAATGTTATGGGCATAAGTACATGAAGTCATTTGAACCCCAGTTTGCGATTGCGCTAATAGAGTATCTCTTCCCTTTCAGAGATGGTTGGAGTCTGAAAAACCATTGAAGAAGCAAATCAAAGGTAACGGATTTGCCAGCAAGTCTATTACAGCAGCAGCGACATTTGTCCAATTGTATTTGAATTTCTCTCTAAATAAGAGATGTTGGACGGAATATGTAGACTATTGATAATGGTTGTATGCCATATTTGATTTGATGATGTCTCTCTGCAGGTCTTGCGTCTCCTTTTTATCTGAACTTCAGAGTTCATTTTTACATCTCTGATCCTAACTCACTGCAGCATGAACAAACAAGGTGAATGTTATTGTACTCTTTGTACTCTGTACGGGTTGTCATATATCACTAGTTACTGTTAACTGAAGAAGTTAGATTCACTCAGGGGAGGTCAGTTTAATTTTAACATTTTTGCTCAACTTCCACTCAGTGTGTAGTGTCTACAGTGCCAAAAAAGAAATACACTTTTCTAGGACACAGTGGCAGCTGAATATGAGAGTCAAAAAATAAAAGTATTCCAAACCACATTTATTAACGAGTTACTTTCAGATGATGTGGAGGTAGGTTGTTGAAGTTCCTCTTGTTTCATATCTACAGGCACCTGTACTTCCTCCAGATCAGGAGTGACATTAGAGAGGGAAGGTGAGTATGATACCATAGGTTTGTGTGTGGTTTACATACAAAACACACATAAGCGCGCACACACAGCCCCCATTCCCTTGTGTGCAGTCTGTGTAAAGCTGTGACAATGTGTAATCATGGTGTCTGATTGCAGGTTGCAGTGCCCGCTGAGTGCAGCTGTAGTACTTGCCTCTTATGCTGTGCAGTGTAAGTCGTTCCCATCTCTTTATTGAAACACAAATGATTAATGACTTAATTATATCTGTGTGAGTAATTACTCCTGTTGAAGATGTTCTCAGTAAACAGCTACAGGACCCCAGATATGTGTGTATTTAAATGTGTTTACTCACAGTCTCTTTTTACCACGTTTAGCGGAGCTAGGCGATCACTGTCCGTCCCAACTCCCTGGTTACTTGTCAAAGTGCCACTTCATCCCTGAGCAAGATGAAGACTTTCTATCCAAAGTGGAAGATCTACATCCACAGCACAAGTAATGTAGAAAACAGATCGTCCCATCTAGTTACTATTTACAGAGCTTAGTTCTCTGATCTTTTACTGTTTGTGTGTGTTTGTTCTCAGGGGACTGAAGCAGAGTGAGGCAGAACTGTGTTTTCTCAACACAGCACGAACTCTGGAGCTGTACGGAGTGGAGCTGCATGCTGCCATGGTGTCTTGATTAAATTTTTCATTTATTGTCTGGTTTATTGGTTCTCTCCTTCAATCAATAACACTATTTATCTCTTTGAATTTCCTTCCAATTTCAACTGTCTCAGGACACTAACAATACAGCTCTGATGGTGGGTTTGGCCTCAAGTGGTGTTGCAGTATTCTGCAATATGATTTGCTCCAGTTTCTTTCCCTGGTGAGTATGGATGAATTATTTCAATGATTAAATAGCTTATTCCTGTGTTTCCCAAGTCATCAATCAGTCATCTTGTTCTCATGCAGGGGTAACATTATTAAGATTTCATTTAAGAGGAAACGCTTCCTCATACATCTGAAGCGAAAACACGTGAGTCCCTCTGCCATGTCTTTTATATGTTATAAAAATCAAACATCATTTGTGAAAAATGGTGATTTTAGAAAGCAACTCCACATAATCCACAGACATTTCAATAATATTAAAATATGTATCTCCTTGTCTGATAGCTTTTATGTGTTGTTATGATAAATGATTCATAATAAAAGGAGATTAGACTTTTTTTCAATTTCTGAAACAACTACAATCTGAGTTGTGTTGGCTTGTGGTACACTGTGGAGATGATGTGATCTTGAATGTTAGAGAATTGGAGAATTTCATATTCATAAAATGATTGTCCTCTTTGTGTTATAGGGGGAGACCCAGGACTGTGCGGTGTCTCTGGTGCTTCCCTGCCCCAAATCTTGTAAAAACCTGTGGAGGTCCTGTGTGGATCATCATTCCTTCTTTGGCTCCAACCGGACCGCCAGGAGCCCCACACAAAACAACAGCACAATTCAGTCTTACAGCAGGCTCATAACACAGCACCTGGGCTTGGGCAACAGCAAAATGGAGAGGTGAGCATACTCATTTGTGTTTCAGACTCGTAGCGTATCATCAATACTGAACATCTTTTTCTTCAACAACTGCAGTGGGCCAGTGTGCCGGCGTGTGGTGGGAGGGATGGTGTGGAATCCTGTGCTCCGCAGGTCGATTTCATCAGAGTGCCTGGAAACCAAGAGTCTGCCCTCCAGATCTCCTCCCTCCACTCCAAACTGGTATGACCCACAACCACAGCTATGAAGCGATGCACCTCATGACTACTGTATATGCTTTCATCCAGCATCACTTTCACTCCCCAAACTCATTTTGAGTCTAAGACTATGGACTCACCTGGTTATGAGCAAAAGCAATCTGAGTGCTGTTTTTTGCGTTTGACAGGCGAAGTCCTCGAGTTCGACATGGCATCCGTAAACCCCGCCCATCCTCAGTGGAGCTGACCAGTGACCTGAAAGACATGTCAGAAGGGGAAGATGTCTTCTACACATACAGGGCTTCTGTCAGCAGCAAGGACAGCGAGGGGGATTCTTCTCCCCATCAGTTAGTATCTGAATAGTAATGTTGTGTATTTGGGATTGATGTTTTGCCAAAGCATTTTGTATGTTATAGTGTATTAATTATATAACATAGTTAAAGCGATGATAGCTGTGATAAAGTCATCTACCATTCAAATGCTACATTTATTTCTTTTGTCTCTGTCAGGCACTCTGGAACACAAGGGCAGGAAGAGGTTTTGTCACAAATTGATGACATCAGTACAGGAGAGGAAGATGGGGATCCAAGCTCTCACGGCAAGGTCAGATATTTAATCATCACTTGGTAAGTTTACATGTGTGCATATCAAAAATGTAAACAATGAGTATCTATCTTTGCAGGGCGCTCTTGGTGATGGTGATTTGCTGCTCATACGTATTGCCCCTGATCAAGACGGAAAGTTCGGCTTCAATGTTAAAGTGAGTTTTTAATGCATTTTATGTCTTACGCAAATGGAAATGCATGCTCACACATGCACGGAGCAACATTTTTAAGTTTATGATTCACCCACAGGATGTTGTGTTTACTACTATTTTTTATTGCTGTTTGCTCTATTACATGTTTCCTTACACCTCCAAGGGTGGAGTAGATCAGAAGATGCCTCTTGCTATATCGCATGTTAAACCTGACTCACCGGTAAGAACCAACTCATGTGTTTGTCTTTTAATGGTCTGGTGTGTCTTCTGTGTTTTGTCAAAAAAGTAAATGTAAAATGAAAACCCTATCTGAAGGCGTTGATGAATTGATTGTATGATCTCATTGGCACAGGGACTGAAAGACAGATGTTGGATTGGATAGATGGATAGATAGATGGATGCATGATGATGATGATGACTAGCCAGATTAATGGATAGATAGATACTTTAGTAATCCCAAAGGAAATTGCCATAGTTGAGGATCAACTTTTAAAAGATTGTATTCTTTCTAGGCTGGTCGATGTGAGCCCAAACTTTTGGAAGGAGACCTGGTGGTCCTCATCAATGGTCGAGACATTTCTGAGCACAAACACGACCAAGTTGTCATGTTCATACGAGCCAGCCGAGAGTCACACTCCAGAGAGCTGGCCTTGCTTATCAAACGTAAAGGTGTGTGTGTGTCTGCTTGTTTGTGTGTTGTGTGTGTGCACTGTATGAAATACAGCATGGACTTATGAGTGCGCACACTGGTGTCATGTATCTATGAATATAAATTACAGAACAGGACATCCTTATATTCCAGGTCCTGGGCGAGTGGCGCCCATCCTGCAGTTTCCTGCTGCCCTCTCACTCACTGTCCAATCACAGGGAAACACTCCACAGTCACCCGGACAGTCAGAGCAGGTCACAACACTGGAGGAATCAATGAGACAGCTGGAAAGAGGAATACAGTCTGGCACACTGTGTTTCCACTTTGAGGTATTTAAGATGCAGGTGGAAGAACAGTTTTAATATTTTAAAACAAAACAAAAATGTGTGTTTTGTATTTAAGTGGCATCTAGTCTCTCCCACTCACTTATTTGGAGACCTTAATAAATCTTTTAAGTGCTTATACTGGAGTCATGTTGAACTGCTTGAACTGGACTGGGTCACTGAGAGACTACAACAAAGATGTTGTGTTTGCTGTGGAATTTGTAGCCTTTGTTTGTGTATGTTTTTTGCTTCCAAAAATGTGTAGTTCTGTGTGTATTTTCCCATATTTTTTATGATTTATGCCTTCAGAATTTATACAGGAGGAAGCCTGGCCTCTCCCTAAGCTGTGCTCGGCTCTTTGAGAACATGGAAAAGAATCGATACAAAGATGTTTTACCCTGTAAGTACTGTTTTTTCTCTTCTCCCAGTGCTTCTCCTTGATCATTCCCACCTTCAGTTCTGTGCTACCTCAGCTAACCTCAGTCTAGATCTCAACAGTGGTGCCTTAAAGAATTTAATTCGCCTAGCCTGTGGAGCACTGATGGCTCTGCTGACCCTCACCCTGCTTTCCTTTCAGATGATGCTACCAGAGTAGTGCTTCAGGGCCAGGAGGACTACATCAATGCCAGCCACATCACGGTCCGCATCACTGATATGGATGTGCTATGCTTGTGCGTGCTGTCTCTATTTGCCACTTTGTGTGAACTCACCCTTTGTCCGGTGTGTGCATGTGTGTCTGTGTATGGTTGTTTGTCTGTTTTGTAGGTTGCCCCCCCAGTCTCTGGTGTGTGTTTACGTTATGTTGCGGCACAGGGTCCATTGCCACAGACCTGTACTCATTTTTGGCAGACTGTTTGGGAGCAACAGACACACACCATCATCATGCTAACAACTCTCACAGAGAGGGGACGGGTATACATGCTTCAGCATCTTCATCTTTCACACTTTAAACAGCCTTATTTGCTAGGAATGGAAATAAGAATACAATCTCAACATAGTGATTACTGTAGAATTGAAACTGCTACCAGATGATTACACCATGTTTAATGTTAGATTTGTTATGTGATTACTGTGATTACTACATTCAGATGTGGCGTGTGTATATTCAGACAATAGTGTTTATATACAAAAATAATCAAATGCCACAGTTGTGAATAATTGCAGGGTTTCACAGATGAATAAGAAATAGTTAAATACTGTGTACTGCCAGGGAGATTCATTATTTGAGGGTGTACGTGCATCGACACAGAGACAGAGGCACAGTATCAAGGTCCTGTTGAATGAAGCTGTCTCTGTCTCAGCTTGCCTGTTGCTTGGTAACAAGATGCTCTCATTAATTGATCATTTCCTTGATTTTCATCAAGTGCCCTGTGTTGCTGTCTACTTCAGGATTGCACGCACACATACATATACATACAAGCACATCAGTTCACTTCCCACTGCTGATGAATTGCCTTTGCACCTCAGTCTTGTTCGGTAGAACTATTCTGCAGGTTGATTTCAAGAGAGCCGAGAGCAGCTGATGTAGTGCCTGTGGTAAATTATACCCTGACTGATGACTCATGTCAAAACTAATGTAATTTGTTGATGATGTCATACACTTGCAGACAAAGTGCCACCAGTATTGGCCACATCCACCAGAAGTGAAGGATTATGGGCACTTGCGGGTGAAGTGTCACTCAGAGGAGTGTAACTTGGCCTATGTCACACGTCAGTTCACCGTCACCCACACACAGGTACCAAACCCACACTCGCTTTTGTAACTGCATAAGCCACAGTCACACAACATGGAGCTGTGCTGCCTGTATGTTAGCAGTGGCATATACCATGCCTCTGCCATATGTCACATAGCCAAGCTCACAACAGGCAGCAGCCATTTTAGAGCAAAGTAACTACAGCCAACATATACTTCCGTGTGGGAGGGTTGGTGAGTGTGTGTGTGAGTGGGTGGCCAAGTGCATGTGTGTGACTGAATGAAGGTTGTGTCGTGGGTGTGCAGGGGCGTGTTGGTGTGCTTGTGTTTTGTTTTTTTCCGTTGTACCTGAGTTTTTTTTTTTATATGAGTGTCAAAGACTGTATGGCAGATGATACCGTTTTCCACATTAACTTCCACTGGCTTGAACAGGTAAATAAATAAACAGATTATCCTCAAAGAGGCAATGAAGTATGAAGGCACACACATGCAGGCACAAATATTGCTGTGTGGGCCCATCTGTTCCTCTGGCTGAGGGAGTTAATCCCTGCATGGAGTCACAGGCCACATGCCCATTATAATGTCGAAACTCAGAAATTCCCCTCCCCACCTTCACTTTTTTTTAGCTCTGGTCTTTTCCGCTTTTCCCTCACCTGGTCATGTGTTCTCCCCATCTGCTCTGGTTTTTCCACAATTGCAACTGAGTTGTCCAACAAAACAAAACAAAACAGTGGACGGATAGGATGGATTTGTCAAAGATAGTGTTTACGTGGACTCACACTCACTGACACACACACAGATACTGTACACATACATGTATACAAACAATATATAATGTGTTTCTTAAATTTCTTTTCTGCATCTCTCTTAATGATGTGTGCGTGTGTATGCTTAGCGAGGGGAGGAACGTTCAGTCACACACCTGCAGTACGTAGCATGGCCGGACCATGGCGTACCCGATGACCCCTCTGACTTCCTGCTGTTCATCAGCTCGGTCAGAGACAGGCGGAGAGGTGAAGAGCCACTAATGGTACACTGCAGGTAACACTCACACAGACATTCAGACAAAGCATACATAGATATTGCATCTACTGTGCGTGCAGCTATAACAAATACTGTTTTTGTTTGTTCTCAATTCCTATTTCAGTGCTGGTATTGGACGTACAGGTGTTCTGATCACCATGGAAACAGCATTAACTCTGGTAGATAAGGGTCGACCGGTGTTCCCTTTGGACATTGTCAGAACACTGAGAGACCAACGTGCCATGATGGTTCAGACCACGGTACAGAGAAACCAAACACAAAGCCTCATGTCGCACTGTCCCACTATTATTTGTCTTGTTGGGCATTAGGCACATTTAAAAAAATTAAATTCTTTCATTTCTTTTTTGGGGAGTAAAAAATATTTTTCACTTTGTAAACTAAATACAGAATATATCGTTGATTTTCTATATGCACAGTATTTCAGTGATTCACAATTTGTTGCCTTGAAATCGATCAAATCTTTTAATTATCATGACCTTTAACCAGTTTGTCTACATGTTGACTTTAACGTGGTTACACCGTTTCAATCGATAATTGAGATGGGACCACAGATGACACAGATAAATTCTTCTGTAAATTCCTTGAGAATAATTGATCCTCAGAAAAAAAATATAATTTCTTAGCGTGAGAAAATGTCTCTTGTCATGCTAACATCACAGTTTCTGACCTGCTGTGCCTCTGGTCATCGTTACCCTTGTGTATCCACAGATGCCACATCAGTAATCATAAGCCTGCATGTAGAGTATTGCTGTTACCCTTATTTTGAAAGCAGAGCTCAAAGGCTTCTGATGTTTTTTGCTGAGGAAACATTTTTCTTTACATATCTGTCTGTCAGACAGTAACAGAAAACAAGCCCAGCCAGAGGCCGTATTTAGTTCCTTTTAATTTAAGTATAGCCTAGGATCCACAAATGCAATAACTAATAATAAGTGTGTTTTTTGTTGTTGTTTTTTTGTTTCAGTGCCAGTTCCAGTTTGTGTGTGAAGCCATATTGCGGGTCTACAAAGAGAAAACGGAGGGATCCACAGCACCATAGCAAACAATAGATCTGAACACAGAACCAGAC
The DNA here is from genome assembly GCA_900303265.1 of Brotula barbata. Taxonomy (NCBI): domain Eukaryota; kingdom Metazoa; phylum Chordata; class Actinopteri; order Ophidiiformes; family Ophidiidae; genus Brotula; species Brotula barbata. Next base: position 10,310 of record OMNV01000783.1, read on the forward strand.
CAGATACACATAACCAAATCAGCCTCATCTCATAGCAGTCAACTTCAGGAGAGGGACATACATTGCTACAGAGATGCACCACAGTCTGGACTGTGGGACCAGTCGACTGACTGCATAATGAGAGTATAACTAGCCTGAGAGCACAGCCATCTGTGAACTGCATAGCCTAGATTGAGTGTCAGATTGAGTCTTACACCTGGTCAACCTTAGTTTTTGCTGACAGTGCATTCACCTGAGGCGGTGTCTCCATAGAGGATGATATAAGACTGATGTGAGTTGCCGCTTTCAGTCAAAGAGGCCACACGGGAACGATGCTTCTACTTATAAAGTAATGTGGCCCTCAGAGCCATGCCTAGACTGATATCTCCCTGCCAGTGGATCAAATGAGGCGACAGAAGAGGGTCAGGATTATTATCTGTATTTATCTGTGTGTTCTGAGAGGGATAACCACAGATTTTAGATCACCACAGCAGATAAGATCACAGCACAGCTTTCTGTCTGTTAGAGCACTGAACCCACTGTTCTCCCAATCACATTTAAATTATTAAGATACAGAATAAACTTGTTGATTTATACTGATGTGCTTGGTGAGTTCTCTCAGTAGTGAATGTTGATCTGTTGGGTTGCTTTATAATGACATGTACTGAATATTCTGTACCCTTTGTGAACGGAAAAGGGAGTGAATAAAATTCTAGCATTCAGTGGACACCATTCAGTGTAACGGTGCATCAACACCTCTTTGATGATGAACACGTGTGAACATTATGAGCTTCACAAACAGGGATGATTGTATTGTCTTACATGTGACTGCACAGGCGAATCTAAAGGACACATTTAGAGCCTGTGTAAGCTTGTTGATCACAAACCTTTTCACTCCAATCTTTACTCACCTCCAGACGTGGCATAATGAAGCCGCTCTGTTAATGAAATAGTGGCCTGCTAACATAACCTTCAACTGAGTCGCTCCAAAACTGAAACATTCAATTATACAATGTCCACATCAGAAATCAGTCTAGTGTGATGATTATCACCAGGCTGTTTTATCACTTTGACATCCTTATGGGATATTGTGAATAGTCCATAAGATTGCTGCCTTTTTCGTGTACTTGAATTGTAGTACTTTGTCTTTTTTCATGACAGGACATCGTGCGGGTACTAAATTCACCATGATTCACCACTATCGCCATCGTACCACTTCACTCCCAGATGAGCCACATCCAGAATAACTAGACTGATATGCAAAACTCACATTTGTTAAATCATTTGCTTTGGGAATGACAATGGCGAAGGTGTTTGTGTATCGTATAAGACTGAAATTGCTTCAGATCTTCCATTTGTGTGCAAACTTGGAATAAAAGACATGCATGACTTGAAAGCAGTCATCATTGTGCTATGGGTGGATACCAACCCAGTAAATTACAGGCTGATAGTTGATCTAAAATTAGACAGATATTAGGCCACAACTCTGAACCCCCAGCAGCAAAACAGCAAATCAGCAAATTAGGCCTGAATTCCTGCTTGCTGCGGTATTACAAGACATATTGGCACAATTTTCAACAAAAAGATGCTCAGTTGCCACAATACACTTTGTGCAATGTATATAGTCTCAGATACTCTCCTTGTGACATTGAACAGATTGTAGTTTTCAGAAAAAAAGAAAGCACGGCAATATTTATTGTTGTGCTGTTTCATAGAAATCCTTAAACCGTTTAACAGACGGTTATGAAATAAATACATTTTTAAAATAAATAACTTGTGGTTTTTCCGTCCTGCTGTTGATAGCATTTGGGGGTTGAAGATCAAATTACAGCCTGTATTTAACCAGATTACCCTTCCCAGTTTAATGATGATTTTTGTGTTCTGGATGTGGTTTTGTTTACAAAATAAGGAAGGAAGTGGTGTGGTGGGAAACCTCGGAGACTTACGGAGAGTCTTATCCAGGTGTGCCCATGACCGACAGGTGGCGCTGGTTCGCCAGCTCTGATGGGTCGGCCAGTTGGAGCACAAGAAGTTTGTTCTGCGCTGTGTTTTTACGCAGGCGCAGAACATGCTGTTTGTCCAGTTTCGCTGGCTGACTTTTACCTGTGAGGTAGACTAGTTTCGGTTTGCCTGCGTGGATCACAAATAACGATCAACGGGATCCGGTCTGGTCCAGAGGTGGCACACTTTCTGTCCTTCTGCCCACGGTGACCTCCCTCGCCTGCCTGTGTGACTCAGGGGTCCCCACTGCGGAGCGTCGGACGGGTTCTCTCCAGGATTTAAGACTCGGTACGCAACAGACAGCCGAGCGAGAGGCAGGTGCACGGAGAGGACAGGACAGTTACAGGACAGGAGGAGGAGGACAGGAGGAGGACAGCTGGCTGTATGTCCGGTGCGAATGGTCGGAAATCAACTGGTTGGCGCCTCGGCGGTGGATCTCTTTCATTAGTATGCGGCTGGAGTCTCATCCAGCTTGAGGACTGATCGGCAGCCCTGAAGTCTCCTCTGAGCCTGCTGAGTGACTCCTCGCCCCGGGGAGGAGGTGGCGGCGACAGCAGGAGCACGCCGGCTGCACCGACTATTGCACAGTCCCGTTTTCCGGACCGCTTAGCTTTGTGGCTC
>OMNV01000783.1:13046-42457 GCA_900303265.1 Brotula barbata
GGTCGGGGTGGCTGGGAACCCCCTGCTCCTGGCCCATCAGCAGCAGGTCGTCCACGCGCCCGCTGTGGTGACCGGCGGATCTTCGGTCCACATCCCGGCGGCCGGGACAGCCAGGAGCACCATCACCTGCCGCGTCCTGCTGCTGGACGGCTCGGACGTCAATGTGGATTTGCCTGTAAGTGCGGCGAAGCTTGTCGGCTGTTGTGACAACAGGTCTATGTGTTTACACTCACAGGCCGAGTGTGCAAACATCGAAAAACACCTTGGAGAAGGACGACTTGGTCACTCAGAACCGGCGGGTGTTACAGTAAAGTGCGCCCGGGAAACCCTTGGGGCTCCAATGGAGGTTCCAGGGAGGGGGGGAGGTCCCCTTCCAATAATTCGACGCAGTTATTCCACCACAGTTTATTCTAATTATAGAACAACAGTGGTGTTGTGTTCAATTTATTTTCAGCCCCATTAGTTCTAAATGGGAAGAGAAACGGCACCCAATCCGGCTTAAAGGGGTTCTGGTAACAAAACTCTCTGGAACGTGAACTCTAATTAGAGAATCCAAATTATTAAATTAAAGATATGCAAAAAGGTGCCTGAGTATAGCTTTAACTCGTGTTACTCCCCAAACAAAACCACACACGGCTACACATGATGTCTAATGGGCTGATACTGTGTCTGTTTGGAGTTTGTGCCATAGAAAAGTTACCAAAGTTTTGCAACAAAGCGTGACCGCTGACTGTAGTATCATAGTGGACTGTATTCTGTGTGTGTGTGAGAGAGAGAGAGAGAGAGAGAGAGGCGCAGCTACAGATGGTGTTAGGCTTGGCCAATTCATCACATTACTGTCCTACTCTGACTGCACGGAAAGAAAGGATAAACTTGGAGTTGCCATCCTCTCCTGTTTGCTTTCTCTCTCTCCCTCCCTCCCTCCCGCTCCATCCATTTGCCAGTGTCTGATGTTTCTCGGCCTCCCTGGTTACCTCTTGGTATCTCCCCCTCCTAATCATCTTTATCACTCCCGTTGTGCCCTGCTCTCTTGTTCATCACCTCGTTCGCTCACATTCTCTTTCTTGTCCTCTCTGCATCCTCCTCCTCCTCCTGCTCCCTCCTCTTTTCATTTTTCCTAATGTGGCCCATCACTCTTCCTTTTTCAAGTCCCTGATTCCCTGATCTGATTTATGGCTGTGGGGCTGTGAGTGTTTGAGGGTTGGTGGGTTGACGAGAGAGCGTGTGGGCATGTGTGCGTAAGTGCTTTCTTGTCAGATGTTTTCATTATGGAGGTTGTGTGTGTCACTGAAAGCTGTTGCATGCATGCATCATCTCAGACTACTCCGCTGCTGCCGTAGTGTTGAAGGTTTTTTTTTTTCATCTATTGTCCTATAAGGAGGTTACAGTAATAACAGTTTTAGCTCCAACCAGGTTGTACAGTTCAAACAATTCAAAATGACACACGGTGTGTCAGGCTGGTAGCTTAGTCACAGTCACAGGTGTGTTGAAACAAGTTTGTTCATGTCCTCCGTCTCCCCACAGGCACTGATACAGGTGCACGAACAGAAAGGGAGTCTACCATTTAAGCTCATTAGCAGCTCAGCTGTCATGTGAAGCTGAAGGCAGTGAGAGCATAAAGTAAAAAAGGTTTTGATGTATTGGCATCATTTTGCCATTTCAGGCTCTGTCCCGAGTAACAACATTGACGGTGTTCCTTTTTTTGTTGTCACCGCACGTGCTCTAGTGTGACATTTGCTGTGATTTCAACTAGAATGAGGAAGTTCCCATTTCAGACATTTATCCATCCATGCCAAAGTTCAGACAGGTTATCCGGATCCAAAGTACAAGGCTGTCCTGCACATCTCGATACACCCCACAGACACACAGGACACTGAGTTTGTTCTATTGTAGGCCTGTTGATTATTTAGAAAATTGTTTCGATTACGCGTATAAATATGTCCATTTGAGCCCGGCTCTTACTGTAAGAGAGAAAAGAAACAGAAATGAAAACTGCAAATTCTCAATCCTGACTAATAGCAATCTTAATACCATAATTCATCTAATTTCATATGGACAGAAATTTGTCATCTAAGACATAGAGCAGGAAATGGTGCATTATCCCTTTAAGAAGTGATGACGAGTTACATTTAAAAGCTGAAGCATATGTTGCCAAACAGACTACGTATTGTTGTCTTGGCCCAAGTGTGAAATTTGGTGTTTCCACCTGGTTGTGCTCTGTGTGAAGTAACCTGTTCATGTTAGTTACTCACGTGCCGTCTCTTCATTGTGTAATTATGTATAATTTTAATGACACATTGTTTTAATTGAGTCCTGCATTCCAGGGGTCCTTTTATGGGACAATCATGCATCTACTTATAATGTGCACAGCTGACATTAAAGACATTAGCACATAATTGTGTTTTAATGTGCTGGTTTGCGTGGTTACCTGTGCGTGAGGGTGTGTGTGTGTGTGTGTGTGTGTGTGTGTGTTAATGACAAAGGCCTTTCCCTCAGGACTCGTCCTTTTGATTTTGACCCAGATGCACTCCACACGCACACACACACACACACACTCAGCCAACACAGATCTTTAAAAGATAATCATTATGCCGCACTGGAAATAATTTATATTTCATCCTTCTATTGTAGAGCAAGTCCAAAGGACAGGAGCTGTTTGACCAGATCATGTATCACATCGATCTGGTGGAGACGGACTACTTTGGATTACAATTCATGGACACAGACCAAGTTTCAGTGAGTGTGCACACATACATAAACACACACACACACAGTCGAACAAGCCAACAAGCAACAGCAACTTTAGCCCAGAAGCTGATATAACTCTTTCTCACTTTCCTTTTCGTCTCTCTCTCCCAGCACTGGCTGGATATGTCCAAGCTCATAAAGAAACAGATCCAAGGTAAGTTTGACTCAGATTGTTTTTGTAATCACGCACGCTTTCTAGCGTGCAGGCAAGTGTGAAATGTGCAGTGTGCTGCATGTGCACATGTAAGTCGGTAAGTGGGGAGCAGGTGGTGCATTATCAAATGTTGACCTGGTGATTAGCGTGTGTATTAGGAGTCATACCCTTATTTGTTCTGCAGCTCGTGGGGGGGGAGAAAGAAAAGAAAGATGGTGTGTTAGTCAAGTTCAGTCCAGCAGTCATATAAGGACCAACACTTGCTGAGGTGAAACAGGAAAGAATCAAGTGCAGGGATGAGAATAAATGAAAGTAATGTCTGAAAAAAGTTGATTGAATTAATTTGACAATTTTCTTTGTGCCCAGCTGTCTTCCTCTTTCACACACACACAATGTCATTTTTCACACTTTGTCTTCTGCCTTTATTTTTTTGAGATGGTCCTCTGTACAGACTGTTCTTCAGGGTGAAATTTTACTCTTCAGAGCCAAATAACCTGCGTGAAGAATTTACAAGGTACACACACACCCATACACACACTCGTGCGCATACACACACACACAGGGGTTTCTCTTGAGTCCAAAGTAGAGGTCCAAGGGGGCTGTGAGGCTAATTACTTTGCTGCTATGGGCAGGTTCTAATCAGCACCAAATGGGCAGAGACATCTTTAGGCAAATTGTGTGCGGGAGATGTGTGAGTGTGTTTGAGGAAATAGATCTGATTTATGTTCTGGTTCATTATGGGCTTCTCATTGTCTTGTTTTTAATCCATCAGGTATCTCTTTGTGCTGCAACTTCGACAAGACATTCTGTCTGGGAAGTAAGTTGTTCCTTCATCCATGCGAATGCACATTAATGGGACATACACAAATACACACATTCACACAACGCCATCACTCTATTCCAAAACAAGAACTGACAAGCACAGTCAACCTAAAATATGTTTGTGCTCTATGAGAAAACACACATCTCCACTAGCCATTTTGGGACGCCGGGAATAGTATTAAAGCTGGGATACACACACACACCCACCTGAGTGTGTGTACACACAGGTCACCTAGATTAGAGTTTGCGGGACTTCTGCACAATGGAGTCTGTTTCCTACACATACACATGCACGCACTCAGACACACACACACAGACAGTGTGTTACCCATATCCCGCCTCCTGGCTCGATCTGGGCCACGGTTCCCCTGAGTGCAGCTCCATTATGAAGCTCAAGATCAGGAACAGCAGAGGGCTGTTTATTTTAGGAAAAGGGTTACTCTCCTCCTCTCCTCCTTGACATGGACTCACACACACGGTGGAGGGCATTGAAATACTTTCATGTCCATCCAAACCCTCATTACATGCACAGATCTCCCCAGGAGGTGCACTTTTGATTTTTGTCATCATACTTTTTTCTCTTGTCAGGTTGAAATGTCCGTATGACGTCTCGGTAGAACTCGGAGCATACTGTTTACAAAGTAAGTAGACCTCACAACCTTATAGGAAGTGAGTCATTCACATTTACAGTTGTTTAGAGCGCGACCCCCCTAAGGACATAACTGGTGGTTTACCAGTATTTCACATTACTATTTCTGGAAAACACATCACACGATTAAAGATTGATTCATGGCTTTAAGGGAGCCAGTGGTTTACACTAATTTCATTGTGCTATAAAAATAAACTTGTAGACTTTGAACTGGCTCGAGAGGAATGCCATCACAGTGAACAATCTGAATGAGTCAGTAAGAATGATGCTATTGTCAGTCAGAAATTCAGTTGTGGGGAGGGACCTTTTGGACTATTTTCTTTGGTGGTGATGTCAGAGCTTCCTTAAAGCTACTCTATGTAACTTAGGAAAACCCCCAAAAAATTTTTTTCATAGAATCTGCTAAAATCCTCATTTCTCACTGATGAATTAATCCATAAACTGAGTGCTGTGTGAAAAAGACCTCATATGTAGTGCCTCCAACTGACGGGATCTGATTTGGGGAAAAACCATTGAGCCCCTGAAATCCCACCTTTTACCATCAGAGGGATCCTACCTCAGTTGTCAATCATGTGTGAGGTGGGAGGAGTTGTACATGGACATGGACAGGCAAAAAAAAACAAGGAAATACCCATGTTGTCCAAAACTTTATCCAAATTAAAGATTTAGGCAGGTGATTCTCTGCAGTAAGATACAGTAATACAATTTATTATCATCATCAGGATGAAGATAGTACAATACAATACATTTTGTGTTCAGTATAAATATTTCAAATACAATTATCAGAATGGCTGCCCATCCCTGCTTGTGGATTACAAAGCTCAAGCAAGTGTAAAGTCTGCAAGTGGATGTTGATACTGCAGTGAAAAACATTATTTATATTAATAGGCTAAAATGTGTGAAACCACCAGTATAATCCTTTAAAGCTGAGATATATTGTTATTGTTCAGATCCTGGTCTAAAAACTGTTAAGCTCTTCATCCTTTTTATTTAAAATGTTTCTTTGTGTGTTGGGTCACTTGTGTTCGTTTGTGCCAAGGCCATCTGAAATTTCAAATAACAAATCATTTCAAAGTAAAATAACATTTTGACTGCATGAAAACAGCGGCTACATCCAAGAAAAACATCATCTGCCACTCTACACTTTTTACTTCCGTGTTTGCTGCTCTCCATATATTTCTCTTTGTATTTCTGAATGGTTTGATGTGCGTGTGTGTGTTGTTGTGTGTGTTTGTCGGCATCAAAGGTGAGTTGGGAGACTGCGATCCGCTGGAACATTCTCCTGTGCTGGTGTCGGAGTTTCGTTTCACTCCTAAACAGAGCGAGGCTATGGAGGCGGATATCTTCAGCAAGTGGCTGGAGCTCAGGTGGGATTAAAGGTCATCAATCCATCATCGGATGTTATCCAGGGCATGAAACTTAACAACATTTCCTCACAGGCACCTGCACTAGTTGCTGCAGTGCTATTTCTGTGTCAAAGAAACATGCTGGAGGCCTTCAATTGGCTGGAGATTTGACCCAAACTTGTTTGTTTCTTCACTGGATGAAAGAACTGGGACAGAAAGTGGGCATCAGGCGGGAAAGGAAGCCATTCCACTGGTGTCTTTAAGCTCCAGTGATTCCAGTGAGAGGAGCCTCTAAATTTCACTGCCTCTCCATTCAGACCTTGTCTGTGTCTGTGTGAAGGATTAGGGGATTAATCCCTGGAGAGTCTTGATTGAATTGAGGCAGTGTTTAACCCAGCCACGGTCTGATCGTTCCCATCGCGGATTAGATTACATACACATATGCCACATATACTGCGCTGCAACTGAGTCGACTGAGCCGCACAAGGACAGAGACCCTCGCACATTACACGCAGTCATTATTACAGACATCATAGCTCTGTTTCAACGGATTTGCATATTAATCCCTCAGAGGTCCAGGTCATGCAGCAGAGTTTATATTGATATTTTTCTCTTTCAGACTAAGATGGCACAGAGCCTGAGAGCAGGATGTGACAGAATGAAGGATATCTGTGCTGTGAAAACTCATAGTGTCTCATTTTATTTCCTCAGAGGAAAGAGTCCCTCTCAGGCTGAAATCTCCTTCCTCAACAAATGTAAATGGCTGGAACTTTATGGTGTAGACATGCACTTTGTCAAGGTGTGTGTGTGTGCGTGTGTGTTTAATTTAAGTATGACTTTATGTGAGTCACTAAAGCATTATGCTGTCAGTGTGCTTTGTCTAAATTGCCTGTGTCCCCAGGGCAGAGATGGCGGAGAATATGCACTTGGTCTCACTCCCACCGGCATCTTGGTGTTTGAGGGAGCGAGCAAGATCGGCCTCTTCTTTTGGTAAATACATCAAGCTCACCTCCCAGCATCCCATCCACCATAAATAAACTCACACCTGAGAGTAATGTGTCTACTGTTTAATTCCATTTGTTCTGCAGGCCTAAAATCACACGGCTTGACTTCAGAAAGAGTCGGCTGACGTTGGTGGTGGTGGAGGACGATGATCAGGTACGATGACAAATAGATCCCGACATGTAGGTGACTTAGGGTGCTCTAGCTGTGTCGTCTGTCGTGGGATGTGTCCTTTTATATTCCCACATTGAGGATATTAATGTAGGTAATTTGATGTTAATTCTGTTTTTTGTTTTGCTGCTGTGACAAAAGAATTTCCCCTTGGGGATGAATAAAGTACCTTTCTATCTATCTATCTATCTATCTATCTATCTATCTATCTATCTATCTATCTATCTATCTATCTATCTATCTGTCTGTCTGTCTGTCTGTCTATCTATCTATCAGGGCAGATAGATTGTTGTTGTAGTTGTAAATGGAAGGCCTACGTTATTGAAGCTTTAGTTTTGTTTACTCTCATCTGACCTTGCATTTCTTATATTGAAACGCAAGGCCAGTATGAGGGATGGATACACTGTATGCAGCCTCTGATTCTTCCAAATGAGGCCACATTCCTGACACTTTTAAAAGATGCATCCATGAAATGAGACACAGAGTATGAAATGGCTAACAGCACCTGCTTGGTCTGTGACCTTGAAGGGTCGGGAGCAGGAGCACACTTTTGTGTTCCAGCTGGCCAGCGCCAAGACCTGTAAACACCTGTGGAAGTGCGCCGTGGAGAGCCACGCCTTCTTCCGGCTACGCCAGCCACATACAGGAAAAGCCGGCCGCAGTGACTTCACTCGACTCGGGTCCCGCTTCAGATTCAGGTAAAGCTCAGACAGACTCACCACACAGCGTAACGCTGCCTAAAACTATGGTGGAATACAACCATGTGGTCAGAAGTAATACACGCATATGAGAAGTTGGGTGTCACATAAAACAGAGCCTTGGTATCTATGGTTACAGAGTATCTATGGTTACATGAGTCTGTTCCTATGGTGACTGAGACGAACCCTTCATATTGTTTGTTTTCTTGTCAGACCATTATCAGAAATGGACAAAGCAAAATCTCACAGAGTGCTTCCTGTTGAAAACAAATTAGTACACACTCTGTTCTGTATGGGCATCAGTGGACACAGGTGGTGGACGCAATATCAGAAACGGCTGCACAGCGTGATGCAATCCATTACAACCATATCTATAACATCTAAGCTGACATACCAAAAATATCAGATTTTAATGAATTATTTTATCATTGTAATACACTGACATTTGGTGGATTTGATGAAACGTTCTGTTTTAAAGCAAGATCATTAAATCTACATTTCCAGCATATACAAAAAAATTTCAATGTGATATTTTTGACCTTTTTCTGATTTGTTCCTCAAGCCTTTATTGATTTGTCACATATATTTGATTTAGTTTAAGATTCACCCTCAAAGTTGCCAAATGGTTCGCTCATCCATAACGTTAAAGGCTACGTCATGACAACAGTTTGACCATCAGTCATTCCAACGTGGGACTTAAGTTGTATTTCATCCCTCTCTGTCTTAGATTTATAGACCTTTTCAATGTTCTTGCTATAATGGTAAATATAATCACATTTCTCTCCGTCTTCCTGTCTGTCTCTTGCTGTCTGTTTGTCTGTCTCAGTGGTAAGACAGAGTACCAGGCCACTCATGGAGGCAGGCTGAGGAGAGCCAGTACCTTCGAGAGGAGGCCAAGCAAGCGGTACCCCTCCCGCTCACAGTCACTGGGCAAAGGTAAGTGAGAAAAAACGAACATGACTAACAAGGACATTAAACAAGAACATTAGAACATTAAGAACATTAAAGGAGCTTTGTCCCTGTTTTAAACCGCTCTGTTCTATATATATATATCCTTTATATGATGGTTTTCCTAATACAGAAATAACTGATAAGATTTTAATAGTTATAGTGATTCTAATTATCCTGGACAACTTATATAACCAGGGTAACAACGATGGTTATCTGATTAAGAGCAATGCATAGCAAATACCCATTTATATTCGTGGATAGCGGGTTGCTCGGTGGCTCACTGGTTTAAGTGCGTACCAGGTAGCACAGCGGTGGGATTTGATTCCGGCCTCATTTCCACTCCAGTACTGTTCCATGTAAATCTGCCATATTACTCTTATATTCCGCTTATTGTTTTACACATAGCCTCTCATTCTGGCATATATATATATATATATAGAGAGAGAGAGAGAGAGAGAGAGAGAGAGAGATACACACTTAGCAATGTACACTATAGGGATTACATAATTAGCTCTTCACCATTTAAGATATCTTATCTTCTAATGTACTTTTTCGTCATAAACAATGCATGCTGAAACTACCCATGGTTTAATTTGCACATGGCTTATTTTTTATTTTTTTTTAGTTTTGGTATATTTTAGCTTTCTGTATTTCGTCCCACTCTTTATGTTTCTCATGTTTGTAATAGCTTAGAAATCCTTGGCACAATAATTTCCGTCAGGATGTATTATAGAGCGTTTTATCCTATATTATCTATCTCATCTCGCCGACATTCAACGCTTTCTACTTTTGTTCTCAGCAATTCAATTTCACTTTTAGCTGCAACACCTGCACTACTCTACTCTCCCTTCCTCCATAATTTACCGCTTAAGAAAAATCACAGAATCATAGCCTCCATATTTACCTACAGTAACGTCCTATACGGATAATCAAATGCAGAGGGCGGACTGTATTTACTCCTACACTCCCAGTGCTAGTGCCAGATAAGGTTTATTTGTTCGATTACTCAATCTTACAATTCTACTTTGCCTTCCGATACTTACTCCTCTAACTGACATCACTTTCTTTATCTGTCTGCAGCCATTTCTCCAGCCAAGCCACCACACATCAGGTGAATGACCAAACACACACGAGGGAAAAACCCACAAACAACATGAGAAACTCACACTGCTTTGAAATAGTCCCAAAACAGAAAAACAAAATGTTCAAATGTCGACTCAATCAAGAGCAATAATTGAATCTGTTCTTATTTTGTATACAATTGATTATTTGCTTATCGTTCTAGCACTGATCCCGGCCTTCATCAAGTAAGTGTCCTCCTTTTTACACAGGATACACACCACACACAGCCACTGACTTGCCTTGTGGTAGCATTTGGTTTAATTATCTCCTCAATTCATCTCTTCTCCTCCCCTCCAGTACCAGCACAACATTCCTATAGGCCACGATCCATGGCACCCTACCCACTCGACTCTCACACCCTCTGTTTACCTGCAGCCGTCCGGGCACACACCACCTCACAGGTAAGACACACCACAACGAAAAGATGCATATGGCCAACCACAGAGAAAAAAAGTCTGGCTTAGTATCGCCTGATGTGAAGGATGTGATTGTAGACGATACTGAATACGCTCCAGGGTGTTGAGTGTACCATCTGTCTGAGGGGGTCCTTGAGAACAAATTGACCGGGGGGCAGATTTCTATTTTTAGAGATTCTTGCTCCTCTGGCGCTCTCCACTCGGTATGCATTGTCTATTTTTCATCACACTTCATGTCACTCATAAACCTCATATGTCTGTTTTGTGTTTGCTCTCCTACCTGTCTGTCTGTCTGTCTGCCTCGCTCTGCCATGTCTATCTCCATGCTGGGGTGTGTGTGCGTGCGTGTGTGTGTGTGTCTCCCTCCATCTTCCTGTCATCTTCAGGCCCTCTGTGGAGGATGAGAGCCCAAAACCAGGTCCTGTACCAGAGCGAACCAGCGGTGTCTTTCCAGGCTCCATCAGTGTGATGTACAGGAATAAAGTCATGACAGCACTTTGACATATAAACCCTGCCAGTGGACTCAAAGGAAAGACAGGATGCCATCATCATCATCGTCACCATCATCGCTGCTGTTGTCATTAGCATCATGAGAGTCATCAACCATTTGTCACGCCCCTCCCTCTGTTTCGTTCCCAACCTTCTTAAGGAATCTCAGAGAGTCATGCAGACCACTGGACTACAAGATTGGACCGAGTTTAGTCTCTACATGCTTTGGTTTACTTGTGGACATGAATGTAATCACTGTTGGTGTTTTAATGCCTTAATTCATAAGAAAGCCTGGGAAATCTTATGACAGATAAATAAACCGTGAAGAACGGGAATGTAAGACAGTGAAATGTGTGCTGAATGAAGTCGATTTGTTGCAGAATTACTCACGTAACCTTTGCGTCCTTGCTGGGTTAGGGAATAAGCTGCTTTACATGAAGTCAATAATTATGTTTATCGTCTATATGTAGTATGAAATCCAGTATGAAAGTGGAAAATCGGAGCTGAAATCTGTATGTCTGATAACATTTTGGAATAAACATTACAATGATGTCAGGTTATAGATTATCTGAATCGAGATTGTTTACATAATGTATTGCTCAAAGAGTGTGTCACTTTTGCCTTTTAATGTTCACTTAAATCAATTTGTGCTCGAGATGTTGCCATATTGCCTTCTCAAATAAACAAACTGTTTATTAATATGAGTGGCAATCAGGTGTATTTGGTCTTCCTCCAGGTGTGTTTGTGTTTGTTAATCAGATTCCTGGGAGGTAAAATACAATTAGTGGTTACATGATGATGGTGCATTTGAATTATCGCAGGTGGGAGGGAGGTCTGATAAGTTTTGATTGCATGTGTCATCTTCAGTTTCCCTCTGAGTGGGCCTGGCTCAGACCATCAGTTCAGTATAGAGGAGAATGATACGCCGTATTCTGGAAAGGTCCACCGCCACCACCGTCGCCACACACACAGCCAGGACACGCTGTGCCATACACACTCCAAAAACAGTGAGTACTCCGTGTCTCATGATGATGTATCCAGACAAACAGTATCTGTCTGCAAAGCTGCTATTGCCTACGCTTACATTGTGTCTGTGACTCCTCCACATGTCAGGACTGAATGTGAGTAAGCATCTGCTGTTTTGTCAATTTGGTGATGTGTGCTCCTGTTTGAATCAGAACATCGGACCCCTCACTGTCCGGCAGATGAGTTGGACCTCTCTCAGTCTCTGCTCAAGGCTCTGGAGTCGGATAGCGGCTCTCCACCATGGCCCTCGCTGCACATCAACATGGACAACAAGGTCAGACACATTCCTACTCACTGCTGTCATATCCTGCCAGCAAACTGCCAAGCGTCCTCACACTTCCTCCTGTGTCCCTGTCAGGGAGAAGAAAAGCTGTTATCAGAGAAGGCTCTGCACCTTCCCGCTTCCCCGGCGATGCTCCCAGATCACCTCAAGTGTAACATCCTCAAGGCACAGGTGGAAGCGGCCTTCAGGGTGACTCATCCCATTCATTTTTTAAAAAAAATTTTTACAAACCGAGAATTTATTACCTCTGCCAATTAGGTTATGTTGTCGTTAGTCTGTCTGTCTGACATCATAAATCAAATAGTTATTGATCGAACTGAGTCATTTGTCACACATCTACACGTAGAATGTCTGGAAAATGTCAAGTCTTTGTTTTTTGACATGCGTTGCAGTTTTTTAGAAGTGGCTGCCAAACTTCAGTGTCTGTGTCTCATCGCTCAAATGTACAATATGAATATGAATCTCTTGGAACCAGTATTGGTGGACGTGCACTCACTTATCATGCAAAATTTTTAACATCAGTTAACCTGATGGTGGCGCTATAACAAAAAGAGTACATCTTGTCAATAACTTTGGACCTGGTAGAACCAAATGTTTGTTGGTTTGTCAGTGGGTGAACATGGTCTTGTCGATATACTGTTAAATTGAGAGCCAGACTTATAATTGGAAGCGTGTTTGGCCTTGGCAGAGGTATTCACTCAGGCAGATTGCTTTCTGCTTTGTGGTATTTTATCCTAAAAACCAAGATCGAACAAAGCAAAGAAATTGGCTGCATTCTAGGAGACTTATATTCAATCTGACCTTGTGAAAATCAATTCTTTACCACGGTGAACCTCCTTCCAGCTTTATACAGTGTGTATGTACCAGCACGCTAATGCTACCCTTCCAATCCTATCCATTATAAAGATGGAAGCTCCACTGACACCCAGAGGCAGGAAATCAAACGAGACCCTCAATGACCAAAGGCCAGTATTTACACCACTATCACCAGTACTCAAACTCAAGTGTACTATACTGGAGTAAATGTACTTGTGTGTTTGTGTTCAGGTATCAGAGCTCGTCACAAGACTCGGCTGCTTCCAGTCTGACTGCAGAGAAGACGTCCCACCGGCTGGACCATATCCCAACGCCAGAGAGGCTACAACCCAACGCCAACGCCATCACCAACCGCAGGAAACGACTGGTCAGACAGTTCAGCTTGTGAGTATTCATGATCTTTGATTTGATTTGCCAGGAAAAACCAGTTCTTTCCCTTTTCTCCAAAACGTTTTTCTGTCCTCTGGTATGAACATGTGGTTGTGCACATCACTCAGTATCTTTCCAAATATTGTTCATCAGTAATCACGAAGACGAAGATAATCTCCCAGAAGCCCTTGCAGCAATCTCTTCTCAGAGTGCAGGGAAGTTAGGCTCTAGCAGTTCATTGGACAAACAGATCCAGCCCTCCATATACCCACAGGTAACACACACACACACACACACACACACACACACCAATGCATATTTGTCTAGTGCACAACGAACTCCACTTGTGAAGGAGATTAATTGATCCTCTCAGCACTATCTTTACTTATTGTTATGTAAACAGGAGAACACGTGTTCATATCTGCAGTTTGTGTATCGCCGTGTGTGTGTTCCAGGTGGATAAAATGCCAGCACTGGAGCTTGGCAGTCCATGCTGTCGCTCTCCCTTGCCTTCTCCCCACCTTTCTCCTTCATACTACCACAACTCTATCCCTCACCTGGTCCCTTACCTTGCTGCCCATACTAACAGGTAACATACTTACATTCTGCATACTGTGAAAAAGGCTCAAGAGTAACAGCTGATCCCGACCCAAATGTGCAAACTTTTATTCTTTGCCATGTGATATGACATGGGTTTTCTGTGTGTGTTTGTGTGTCCGTGTGTAGTGGAGAGGAAATGAGGTTGGACAGAGAAAAAATACTAAGGGCCCTCCTGATGACGGAGCTCTGAGACCTTAATTGGTGACCCCTGTGACATTGCCCGGCAGGAGGACGAGAAAACTTAACTCCCAGTTGTTGTTGGTTGCATTCAACATTTGTACATTTGCATAATACATTCAGCACTTATAAATATATATTTGCATAAAGGTCATTGTTATATTTGCTTCTTTGTTATTTTAATGGGTCCTTTAATACTGTATATACTGTTAACCCCAAGCAAGATAGATCCAAGTTAACTTACTGGCTAACTCATATGGACAATACAGACAAGCTACAGATGTGACTGGTGCTGCCTGCATGATACATGTTACAAGACTGAATATTTATCTGATCTGCTTTGGGTTTCTGTGTGATTAATCATCGTGTTGATGCCTGAACTGTGTTTCAGACAGAGACTGTGAGGGCCACCAGTCTCCGTACACTACACTAAAGAGAAGCAGAAAAGAAAAGGGATTAACTCGTTAGTATGTTCAAAATGTAAATAGCAGTTGTTCATAATAGAGCAGCTATTGTAAAAGCTTAAATCCCTATATTTATTTCTAATGTCAGATTTCATTTTGACAAATATTTGAAGCATTTAAGTATAGGTGAAAATCCACTCCCTGAACTGAGTGCTTTACAACAGGCCTGCTGCCTGGTTTGTGTGCAGACAGCTGCAAACTCAACCTGACCACTAGGGGGAGACAACGGCAAAGTCACTACTCGTGAAGCAGCGGAACACGCAGATCACGTTGTTTTTTTATATATTACCAAAATTTTAGTCTCCTTTCCAATGTCACTCGTTCCAAAATGCAAACCTTGTCTCATAAGTTGGTATTATTGAACATTATATTTGGGATGCATAACGCTGCGCTGTAGGACAACTTTATGTCAGCCTTTGTTTTGTCTCGCATCTGAATCTGCGTTCAATTTGCTGCTGTACTGTATATATCAGTTTTGTTGTTTCTGTCCTCGATTTATCTCAATAAAGGTCACATCATCATTTTGACATGAATGTAGGTGCATCTTGATCATTGGTGTCTCCACTGACACTGGAATGTAGACTGGCCTCACCCTGCGTGCTTTGTGGGTAAACGTGTACGCAGGCCTCTCACGCCCTGTTTGGGAATGTTGTTGTTGTTATAAAGCATATTAGTGATTTAACTTCACTTGCACACCTATATGAGTCAGAGTTTACAGTGATTGAACGTTCATTCTGTCCTCCAGTGAACCACTTCAGTCATAGCTAACTCATCTTCTTTAAGACACTCAATCAAAGGCAATGGTATGAATAAAGAAATGTGCTGCGCATAGGCTTTCAAATGTATCAGAACATCCTCATGGGAACCTTGAGAGAAATGTTGATGTGGGCGAGTCAATAAGTAAGACATTCAAACCCATCATATTCTTCCTGCCGTCTATTTTAGTCTTCAGTTAAGAGTCTGGATAGGCTTTAAAGTCATTTCAATAAACAGTTAAAACTTTTCAAACTGTCTCTATGTTTACCCTTTAGATGAATAGGTGAGCTGTAACAAGTATTTCAGAATGACTGCAATTACAGAAATTTTTAACAATTTTGCAAATACATTTTTCAGGATATTGTCATGTATAACATGTTTGACTTAACTCCTCTGAAGTACAGTTTAATTTTGTTGCAGCAAATATTAATGATGTTGCTATGCTGGTTTAGGCAGAGTGTTTTTTGTAACTGGGAGAGAGAGTGTGTTTAAAAGGATCGAGTTGGGTGGGGTGCATAAGATAGTATTACACAATACCAAATCTGCCCTGAGGGGGTCTGACATGGTTTTGTGTGCTTTCCCTCTTGCTTCCCCTCTCCTGCACTTTCTATTCTTCACTTTTCCACCTTCTGAAAAAAATCTCTCCTGTCACATAATGTGTTCAGTGTGTCTGGGTGACAATAGTTTCTTTGCAATAGTGTGCGTGTATGTGAGAAACTCAGAGGTAATTGCTGAGGACAGTGAGAGGGAGTTCCCACAGTTTTGCCTCCAGTCAAATTCTGTCATCAGCAACTCCACCTGTGTGTTTGTGCTTCGGCACTTCAAAGACCCTCCCACCAGCAACACAACAAAGTCAAATTAAATGGCAAATAGTTAAACCAAACACCTAAAGGCCAACACACTTCACATATTATATTTATTGTGTTTTCAGCATGGTGACAATTAGGCGTCCTGAGCTAAAAGCCCCGCTCGGGATGCCTATACAGTAACAAGGAGCCCTAGCTCTCTCTGCAGGGCACAGATGTCACCTAAATGAATGTCGGTAGTGTCCTTCATTTCCTTTCCTCAAGAAAATCTGCGTCTACAAATGATTTAGTTAAACAGAGATATGGCACAGGGGTTTCTGCTTTATTCCCTGAAAGTGTAGATGGCGGAAAGTAGACGAGGAAAGTGTGAGGGACTGATGTTTGCTGTGAGTACCATGTAATAAAATCTGTCAGAAACCACCTCTGGCTCTTGAGATTCACCCAGTAAGCTGATAGCTTGTGACATGAGTCCTCTGTGGTTTGGTTACCATGAACTGGGGCTTTGCTGTTCAGGTCTATGTCCAACACAAAAGGCAAGACAACATTGGCATTACACAACATGAAAATCAAATTATATAGGCTACATTAAGGAAAGTGGGGGCTATAAAGTGTGAGATGTCTCATTTTTGTGAGTGACGTCTAATGTAATGATCACACCGTTTGACATACTCAGCCATCAGCCCACCATAGAACATGATTCAAAGATACTGCTATTATGGTCATTAGTAGTCTTATTGATTAGCAGTGCATTTGGGTTTGGCATTATGTAAACATCTCAAAGTTTTACTACTAACTTCTTCATGCACTAAAGCTTCTGACACAATCGTATTGCATCAAATGCAGATACACAAATAAAATGCATTACATAAACAGATGAAGTAATAAAATGTATCGGCACAGACATGCATAATACTCATGCTCATCTCTTTCACGCAGACACACATACTTTCACAGAAAAGCTCAAAAAAGGTTTTAGGTTTTAGGAAGGTTTAGCTCTGTTGGTACTACGGTATTCTCTATTTCTGCTAGCAAATATGTCATAGTGATTATAATACCATAATATGTTAAAAAAAATCTCTATAAAGCTTTTAAAATACACACTGTGCAATATAAGACAAAACTGCTATTTTTGGCTAAGGCCACAATGATTTGGTATAAAATACATTAATTTTTGTTTTTAAAGATATAAATAACACATCTAAGAGACTACTTAAAAAAAAAACTAACAATACATTATGAGTCTTTGACATATACCAAATTGTGTTTGTATATGTGCACATGACCCTACAGCAGGGTCAGATCCAGGTACTGGCCTCCTGGCTTCGTCATAAGAGTCGGGAGGGACATAAGAGAGGCATCGCCTCCGCTGGACTGACCCATCAGGCTGCTGTTCAGGAGAGGAAGCGAGGGCTCCATGGGGCTCTGAAGAGGGAATGGGAGATAGGGGGGAATTTGGGGTAAGACAGAGACAGGAAGGTATTATTGCAGCATGAAAGGGGCAGAGACGGAGCACACCAGCACCAGATGTTACCCATCACCTACTCAAGAGCCTGAAAACTACGCCTGCAATTGCCCACCTACACTATAACACCAATTAGACCTCTTGGACAGTGGGGTCGGCCATAAATGACGGTTTCCTATGAAGACGGTAGTAGCCACACTCTCAGAAAAGCAACAATTAAAAAGGTGCAGATTTTGGTAGTCAAGAGTACAATCACAGCTACATTTGAAGCTCATGAGTCCACACGTCTACCTTTTGATATGTAATGGTATGTTAAAGGGATAATCCTTAGTTTTGCTTTTTTTCCCCCAGTGACTGACATCTAATGTCGTTGGAGGTTATAACAGCAGGTTTGTGAACAACTCACATATTTCCATGCGTAATGCAACTGTCACAGTGAGGTTCCTGTTTGGGTTTGTGTGCAGCACAAAAGGCAAAGACAACATGTGCATTACACAGGTTATTCCCCATGTTGACATTCACAAACACATCAACGTGATAATGGTATGAGCCTACATTCCTAATCTGTTGCAGGTGCTCTTGTGTTGTTGTGTTGGAAATCAGGGGAAATCAGACATGATATGTAAAAAATCCAACAAGAAATATTAAGGATTATCACTTTAAATTGTATAAATTGCAGAAAGTGGTAGAATATTGTCAGTTTTGTAAGTTCAAGTTAGTCTCGTCTCAAGCATAGAACTCCAAATTTAGCTCTTTGTTTTTTGAGAGTGCGGATTCCTATAAAACATACATAACCATGATTCAAACCAAGGGCCAAAGAACAAGTGAAATCCAAGAAATTAATCAACATAATCTCTAGCCATTGTTCCTGTTGTGTGCGGTCAGTGGAAATTTCCGTGTCTAGACAGGAAATGCAGCTGCCGTGTTGATCCCTGTAACCCTCGGCGAGCAATTCAGACACAAGCCACAGCTACGACCACTGTCCACATCCCCTCACTGAGCCTTCAGCCAATCCTTACCTGCCACCTGTCTCAGACACCTTAAATACACACCCATTCTTTGGGCTGCGTAAGCAATGTCCTGGCCGGGTCGTGGCCGTGCATGGGCCCATGGGCGTGCATGAGGGCATCTTCAGGGGCGTACTGTGTTGTGAGGAAGGGGAGGAGGGACACAAACAGGGGGCTGAGAGACAAACAATCACAAACACTAGGCTAAAGGCCACATGGACGCTGTAAACTCCAGTATGGGGCTGAATGACAAACTACTTTATGGTTGTTTACGGAGCAACTTTTCCCGTTTGTTTCTTCAGTTAGTCAGATCTGGTAACTTAGATTACACCAGATCCTTCTCTTAAGTTTAAAGAAGAATTCTATTCCTCAAATTCATGTTTAAACAAGCAGCAGTGAGTGTGACAGAGCAGGGAGAGGAGACAGGATAAACTAGTTTGATAGCCTCTGGGCAAACACAGTGGATGCCTGATGATACACACCCACAAGAGAAGAAGATTTGAATACAGCAACTGGACCCTATGGAAGAGTTTGTGAACACTGAAGGCACAGAGGGCTTTCTAGCCATACGAACAGCATTTATCAAACGAAATGATAGCTCAGCACAGAATTCCTTTTACCTGGTATCCCTGCACTGCATTAATGAGGTCTTTGACTCCGTTGCTGTTGTAGGTCAGGCCTGGCATGCGCAGCAATCCCCCTGGGGACGGGATGGGGGAGGGGGACGGGAAGAAACCTAGAGTTGTAGGGGAGCCAGGTGGACTGGAGAAGGAGAGAGAGAAAGAAAGAAGAGCACGTATAAACAAGTGTAAAGTAGAACACATTAATAAAGGGCTTAAAACGAGTCGTAAAGATCAGGTAAGGGTCAGAAGGCTAAGAGGAAATT
Organism: Brotula barbata; assembly: GCA_900303265.1. NCBI lineage: Eukaryota > Metazoa > Chordata > Actinopteri > Ophidiiformes > Ophidiidae > Brotula > Brotula barbata. Next base: position 32,267 of record OMNV01000783.1, read on the forward strand.
TGGACAGCATCAACGGGTGACCTGTTTTCTAGGTGAGTCAGCACTGACCGGGGAGAAAGCGAGGTCACCGATGTTTACCGAGTTCTCCGATACCACGGTGTTCAGTTATTAACTAACCTTGTCGCAGCATTTCTCCTTCTACCTCACACAGTCTGTCCCCTTCCCAATTCAACACTTTCAAACACACAAAAATAAATCCACAATAGCCTATTGATAGTTGAGCTCAACTGTCATTTTCAGAGTTACATAACGTAATTTCTCCCACTTTTGGCACACCTGTGCTTGTTGTGGCGTCAAAATATGAGTGAAAGACTTCTTGAATGCGACATCGGTCCTCTGAACGTCTATTTAGAGAACCATATTTCATTGTAATTTCCTTATTTTAACTTCCCCCGTCTGATGCTTTTTACCTGATTTGTATCTTTTTTTGTATTATTGCTACAAAAATACAGTGCCCTTGGCTTTTATAGGAACATCAGCCCCAGTATCTTTTCCAACACTTTTGAAGAATATTATGATTTCCAAAATAAGATGGTTCCTGTTTTTGCTTTGTACAGAAAACTAAGCATATTTGGCAGAATGTGTAAAAAACAAATGCAATAATGCAAGTAATATAGAAAACCACCAATCAGTCATAAAATGTTCATCACAAGATATGATTATGGCTCAAAATGATTATTGATTAAAATGACGTGCAAGTTTTTTCAAATTGGCAACCTTAAAATGGGCAGTAAAATCAATATCGCTATAATTATCACAGAATTATCCTTATCTCTGTTTGCTTTTTATCTTTATTCGCCATAATCTTGTAAAAATTTACACAACTGCCAACCGCACAAATGCAGCCATTACTTGCATATGTATTTACTCTGAGAATACTATACGTATCCAGGGTCAGTGTCTTACTGTAACAGATACAAGGAGAATTAACACTATAAATTCCCAATTGCGATTTATGATTGTTTTAATAAATAATAAGAAGAATTTGGCTTTATTGATATTAAGGATCAGATTTCGCCTTCTAAGACGTAGACAAGTACGTGGTGCATTGTCATTTAAAGATGCGATGATGTGTTGTGACCTACGCGATGATGCGTTGCATCATGTTGTCTGAATCCACGTTGGCTGTAATCTAGTGGTGCAGAGAGTGAATGTAACGCATGGATCCTGTATGACGGCAGCTGCTTATCCACAAAATACACAAAAAGGCTGCAGCACGGGGCAAAGACAGCAGCCAAAAGGAATAAAGGTTGTCTTGCACACTTAAAGCAAGACAGCTTTTATTCCTTTTGGCAACTTTGGAGATGTCGCTTGTGTTTGCTTAAGTTCTGTGAAGGTGACTGCCAAAGTTTTGTTTAGCTTAGTTTGGTACCAGTTCTGGAGCCATAACTGATTTTACATCATTTTAATTCTACTTTAGTTTCAACAGGATGGGCACACTTGAAGGTCAAAGAGCGTTCATTTGACTCCCTTTACCTGGGGTAGTACGCTGCATAGTTCATGTAGAGCTGAGCTGAGGGAGGGTAGTAGGCGTGTCCTGGTGGCAGGGGGCGGGGTGCCAGCAGCACTTGACCAATAGGAGGATAGAGAGCAGCAGCCTCTGCAGGCAGGATGGGGGGAACAGGGGAGAAGGTGTAGGATGGTGGAGACAAACCTGAGGAGGAGAGAAGGGGGGCAGAGGCAAGCAACTTAAAAAGACAGACACACGGCAATAGAATTACAGAGAAACAAGATGGCGAGGTCATTGTTTGTTTCATAGAAAAGCGCTCATGCAGACATACAGTACAAACAATGACCATCAACAGACTGCACCTGTCAAGTCTGAGTGTGTGTTGAGGGAGCGAGAACTTATTTTTCCGAGTAGGAGTTTCACAAGATGTAAAGGTTGACTTTAAGTATGTGGTCAGTATTAACAATTCTTCTCAGCACAATGATCTTGAAGGTTTCATTTCATTTTAGCATGATCTCACCACTGCCCACACATCAGTAGTCTTGAATCCAAATGTTTTACTTTTAGATTTATGAAATCGTATACATTTCAAACACTTTATTAATGACTAAAAGACAGACAACACAGCACATTTCTAAACATCAGCATTCAGCTCTGCCCACCTCCCCCACCGCACCACTGATTGGAGAAGCACAGGTGATACACATTAAGGCCAGGAGACTGATGTAGGCCAGTCCCACGACCACCTCTACCATCTGATAAGACGGGCCACCTGTAAACTAATTTTTGTCCAATCACAGGTTAGTTGGGACAGCTCAATCCCCTTCGGATCACTACGAATGATTTAAGAAATGGGTGAAATTAAAAATGAGTAGTAAAGGTCTCACTGAAAAGGATTACGACTATGACAACTACTGTTTCAAGCAGAACATGTGAACAGAGATGAAAATTTAAAGGCGGGGGGGTGAATTAAGAAACAGTAAAGTTTGCTTAGTGCATGCAGACTTTGGCAAAATCACAGTGAATTACAAAAGGATTATACTGTACAAGGGTACCTCACGCATACACACATTCCCACACACAGTTCAAACGTAATCGTCCTGCTCAGACCAAATGTCACCATCCTCCCACAGATCTAGATTGGAGAAAACCCAGCAACACTGCCTCCATGGCAGGAGCCCACCTACCCGGCATTCCCAAAGCACCCCCAGCTCCCAGCAGCACTTACGTCTGGACTTACATGGCGGCGGGCTGAGCCCTGTCCCACTCCTGCTCCGGCTGTGTGTGTGTGTTTGTGTGTGTGAGAGCGAGCCTCCCATCAGCACCATGCCCATCTCCTCAGCGCTGCAAGGGAACACCTCCACGTAGCGGCTGTTAACCCCACGCTGGCTGGACATCACTTGTTTGTGGAGCCTCTGTGAGGCCATAAGTGCTCGCTCTGCTGAGGTCATCTGGATGAAACAATCACCAGATGGACGACCCTATGAATGGAGACGGTAGACACATAAGACAAGAGGGCGGTGAGAATGTGTTCATGGGAGTGGCAGTGATTAGGCTTCTAAATGCTTGCAGTTGGTGGATGTACCTGTTGGTTGAGTACCATGTGCACGCCGTGTGGTCTGATATCGTGTGTAAACTCGCCCAGGAAGGTGAGGATGTCCTCTATGTTCGCTGTGTATGGCAGCCCCCTCAGCCTCAGGCAGTCCCTCACACTACCAGGAGGGGGCAGGAGAGATAACGTGGGCAGCATTGACACCAAAGGGGCCGGGGCCACCGGTATTAAAGGGGTTGATGAATAACGATTCAGCACCTACAAGCACACAAACGCAAGCAGAGTTATGACGACGGCTTTCTCACCCTCCTCAAATCTCCAAATATACCTTACAGTCCATTGCACACACAAACACACACCCATACAGCAGACCATTGTTTGGCAGACTTGTTTGCAAGAGTCAGTCTGGTTCTTTAATGAGTGTTGCAATGCTGGGCAGGAGCTGGCCTGTTGCCAACAGGACACCAGCATGTTTGCACATCTAGAGAGGATCCATAAAACACCTGAGTAAGTCATACCTTCAACCACATGGAAATGCCTCAGCGTAGATACGTACGTGTAAGCTTATCAAGCCTTACAGATACGAAAATAAGACCACGTTGCTTTGTGAGAGAGGGAAAGAAACCGACGGAAGAAGAGAAAGAGACAGCGAGTGGGAGGGACAGAGAGTGAAAGAGATAATGGTAATCTTTAACCATTGAGTATTGTGTGTATTTGTTTAACAAACCCTATTAAGCAGAAACACATGTAGTAAAGGAAACACCCAGGGACACACCCGAAACATGTGCCACAATACCCTTAAAAACAGCTTTTTTGTCACCAAAGAGAGATAAAGATGAGACGAGACCTCAACCCTACCAACAAATAATCAGAACATTCTACAAATTCGGAATGTACATATTCAAACACACACACAGCAGCATGTCATGCTTGCTCAGCCAGATGCATGCAAACAACCTGACTTACCTGTTGGACCTCTGCGGCTGTACTCTTGAAGAGCTCAATATATCTTCTCCCAAGAATTTCCTTGTGTTTTTTCAGGGCACACTGGGCATGTTCCTCACAGGCAAATAAGACAAAGGCATCACCAGTGGGACGTCCATCCGGGTAGCGAACAAATAGGATTCCATCCTTTCCTCCGCTGACTGGACAGGTTTCTTTAAGACTGTCCTCAGGCGAAAAGAAGGCAAGCACCTGGTCGTACGTGGTGGTGAAAGGAAGACCTCGCATCCTCACTATGATCTGGTCCTCCCGGGACAGGAACATTGCAACCTCATTGGAAGTACCTGGCACAAACAGCAGAAAATAAACACTGTAACGTTTTTGTGGCATTGTGTCAACAGTCTTCCATCTATATTATGGTAAAACTCAAGTCTATGTATGGATCATTGCCTCTATACATGCATTACATGTGTTTCGGGGATATAGGTATAATGTATATCTGGGCTCAGTACATTGAGAGAATATTCATTTAGGTGGTGGGAAGAGGTGATATCCACATAAATGTATTTCGGAAAATCCATAAGTGCAGAATCCTACAATGAAAACCCACAGGAGGTGTTGGTTGTGTCAGGTTTTCTTTCTTTGTGTCTTTGCTTTTTAATGAGCTGAACTAGCTATCTGGAAAAACCAGACTTGAAAGGTGCCACAGAGTGTCAAGACGTTCACACGCTGAGGATTTCACTTGTATGCCCAGGTTGCCTAGGATAAACTTGTGAGCACAGTGTAGCCGAGCTGTTTGTCATCTCTCACCTCCTGCTATCTTCAGGAAGTCCTCTCCTGTTGCTTTGTAAACCTGCCATTAGAAGGAGAAGGCAGTCAATTGAGAATGACATCATCAAGGGGCAAAGGTGAAGGTGATTTAACTACTTCAATTCAGATTGGTTACCTCGATGTATCTGTTGCCCATGTGGTGTTTGTGTCTTTGCAGAGCCAGGTCTCTGTGCTCCTCACTGACAAAACGAACAAGAGCCTCTCCATTCCTCCTCCCCTGTGAGTTAAGGCACAACGCAGCCCCTCCTCTATGCAAAACAATGTACACAGCATTATAGGACTCTGTAGATTGCAAGTCAGTAGCAGTATTGAGAACCTTTCAAATATTTACAGGTTGATGTAACACCTTGCATCAATTAGGCTGTCATTAATGTACCAATAACATACTTGGCAATGTTTAGTCCTCTGAAGAATCGAGCAATGTCCTGGTCAGAGGACTGCCACGGCAACCCTCTGGCTCTGATCACAGTATTGTCGGACACTTTCTCCATCTTACTGCTACACACAAACAGAGGGTGGAATCGGCACAGATGGAGTGAACTTACTTTGTATCTCAGGGTCTGGCACAAGAAGGATATATATCTTAAACAACCTCTACTTACCAAGTGCCACTCTCGAACTTCTCGCTAACTCTCTCTGGGTTAGAGAATGTGTGACCTGTAATAAGAAAACACAGACGTTTGGTTTCCAACGTGGGATAAATGACTTTTGAAATATGAAATGATTGATAGGACATAACTGGACAAGGTTACTGTACTATATATAACTGTCATACAGATTATATCTCCACTAGATTTTGGAATGGACTCTTAGTGATGGGTTTTCCCTTCCCAGACAAACATGTAGAACAATCACCTGACTGTCATCTTAGCAGTTTTAGCCTCATTTAACTTCTGTTCACGCAATGAAACATAGGATACTGTAAAATTACTCACTTAGCGGCTCAGAAAGAAGGGCAAGGACAATGCTGGCCATAATTTGGACCTGCTGTACTGCTACTTCAGGGGGCAATATGGCTGCAGGATCCAACATGGCTTGCAGTTCGGTAGGTATACTAAGATCTGAGGTTTACACAGTCAAGGAGAGCAAACAAACAGCCAAATACACCTTGCAATTAGATGAGCGTGGGACTGCACGAAAGGCAGCCACGTAGATGGATAGATAAAGTATCCATCTGTCTGTCTATCTCTCTATCTACTTGTAACACTGCTTTGACAGTGTAATAATATATCTGTTACCCATGTTCATTCCAAACTCACTTGTAACTTACACGTGCCTTTGACAGACTTAAAAACAAAAATAATAATAATATAAATGACCTGATGTCGTAGTTGCTAATATTACCCAAATTGACTGAGGGAACCCTTCCTTAATATTCATGATATGCTGAGTTAAATATTTACTTTCTAATCTAATAAACAGTCATAAACAAATGTCAATGTATGTGAGAACTTCATCTCATTCAGTGTGAACCTGACTGATCTGACACCAATCAATGACCATGACCTCAACCTGCCAGGTTTGATTCAAATCTTTCATACACAGCTAACAGAATAATGAATACAATAATAATAGAATAATGGAAAAATGGAAACAGGATTTGGTTTATTCACGCTGCAAGACCTTTTCCAAGTTTGCGGTCAATCACGTTCTGGCACCCCAGAACACCCAACCCGCTGCAAATCACCTGCAGGGATATTAAATCTGTCACGGCTTTAAGCTCCAAACAGATGAAACAAAAACATCAGTGACTTAAGACTTCTGGAATTATGACAGATCAATCTGAGATTTGAGGTAATTCTGACAATTTCTGGCTGTCTCGGTCTCGCTCTGTGTGTGTGTGTGTGTGCTCTAGATCAAGCTGTCCACGGTTGGACAACACACAGCCGTAATGTACTATGTATGTATTTTAATGTAAAGAAAGCTCTGTGTGAACGAGGTGAGCAAGAGAGAGGGAGAGAGAGAGAGAGAGAGAGAGAGAGAGAGAGAAGAAAGATGTTAGTTTTCCTGTTCTAGTGGGTGTGTGTGTCGGGTTTGCCCTGTTGGCTAAACATACACTCTTTCACTGAGCTTAGTAAGGTGCTGCCATTGTTTCCTTATTTGCATTTCAAAACCTGCAGCCTTGCAGCCAACACCCCACAGCTTATGAACCTCTAATGTCTGTCCTCTGTTTTCTTCTGTATCACCTCAAACATAAGCATTAAACAGTTAAAACAGTGAGAACACAAACCTCAAGCACAGCAAACGTATACATGACAAGTTAAAGGATACACTCGGCCATGACGTACGCATTCAAAGCCTTGAGGTCAGTTGTGGGAAAGTGCTTCCTGAACTCTTTCCGAAGGTCAAAGAAAGTGCTGAAACAGTCTGGAACCAGAGTGCTCTAAAGAGGGACGAGACACGCAGTGGGGTTATAGTCACAAAATTAGATACATGAGAGCACGAACGTGAGCGTGTGTGAGATCTCCAGCTGTGTCGTCCTCCTCTAACAGCTGCCTTTTTATTGCTGTTTGCTCAAGCAGATCAGCATGCAGGAGTTTCTTCAATGCTCTTTGCATTGTTGTGTGAGCATGTACTGTATAAGAATGTGTTTGGGCGTGTGTCATTGGGCAGATTTGTGTGGCACACACGACACTCAATTCTCACCATGAGAGCACAATATTGACATAACACGTCTCGCAGGAACTCGGTGAACGGCGACGGTTCCTGCAGCAGTGAACATCCGCCCTGGCTACGAGGCGTTCACCCACAGAGCTCACTCACCTTGCTCGCGGCCTCAGGCTGGATCACTTGACGGATGTGGAGCTGCCCATCTGTACACAAACACACTGACGTGCCTGCACCCGTGCTGTTCACCTCATTCGTCAGACGTAGATGAAACTGCAAAGACAGGTGTAAAACATTTTTTTTTAAAAGTCAAATTCATATTCATGCACTGTAAACAATGACTGTCGTTGTCTTGTGACTGTGTTTGTTGAAAGATTAACAATGACTGGATTATATTTTTCTTCAGTGTCTCTATCAGTTAATTTACATATCTCGGTGAGATGAAGAGGCAGTGTTGACTACCCACCACCTGACATTAAGGACTGCCCATTTGCAGTTATTTAGACTGTTAAGTTTCCACCTGAATTCCTCTTATATTTGATGAACATTGTGAAATTCGCCAAGGTGCATTTCTACACAGACCTATAATGTCTTGACAATCACTTCTTGACGAGCGTCGAATAACGCTGTGACACGAATCACCATTCGTTGCTGCGGTTTTACATGACTGGATCAGATTATGAATACATTTGTAGTGATTATTTCACTCTTCACCTATTTCACATTTCATTGGTTAATTAAACAAAACAACTTTGTCTTATACAGACAAAAGTACTCACACGCGCTCACTGACCATTCCTTTCACCCTCAGTGTTGGCTTCAAATGAAAAACTTTAATATAATAAATATATGAAATGGGAATGCAGTATATACATTATATTCACATTTGAGATACCGGGATCAGAAATTGTATTATTTTATTACATAAATATTTAAAACGATCAGCCCATTATTAAAATATGTGTTTATTATTTTTGTACTGATTGACTAATTCATTGATTTGTGGTTTCCCATTAAACCACAAGAGTCAATACATGATGTTATAACCTACATTAATGTTTTAATTACAAAGTCATACAGCCCTAAATGACCATTTAATGAATAAATGCCTTCAGAGTCGTTGATACCTCATTTAAAGCAGTCTCAAGGTTTCTAACTGTAGAGACAGTATCGGCTCCATATGTGTTCTCCTCTTCCACACTGTCCTCCACCACATCCTCATATTTTTCCTCTGTCACGTCTGAGAGTTCAGGCTTAATCAGGAGCTCATTCACCCTGCCCAACTGGTTCAGAGAAAGAAAGACAGAAAAACACGTCAGTCTGGAAACAGAAGCCTGCCTAGAAACCCAAAGGCTCTAGGCCTCGAACTTTAGAAGCCACAGCAATCTTTGTCATTCCATACAGGCTGGGACGGAACAAAATCGTCATTTTTGAATATCGTTACAGTCTCGAGGGGATCTATTCAATCTGAACAAGTGATTAATGAGATTGAGCAGATCCGTAAAAGTACTTAAATTAAAGTATATAATGTGTAGATTCACCTAAGTTTAATCTTTGTCTGCATTTGAGACAATGTGAGCGAATTGGGTGTCATTTCACACACGCAGCCTTGTTTATTTACCTCTACTCCCTGTCAGTAAATGAAAGTTTTATGAAGTTTCTACTTTTACCTTTTTGTTCTTGATGTCCACCAGCTGCCAAACCAACTGGACGAGCTCCTTCTCGTCAGATCCCAGTAGCTCTCCGCTCGCTCCAGATGTGGCTGTGAACAGCACCACCAGGTAGTCTACCTGCGCCGACATCTGAGCACGAACAGCCGGAAAAACTAAGCTAATACAAAGCAAAACTACGCAACGGCAACGAAACGAGCCCCTGAAACCAAACGGACGCGGGAGCCGGGTGGAATGACCGCCTTTACGGTGACACCTGAGCGCACAGGTGAGCTCGGTAAGTCCGTGAAGATTTATGTGAAGCCTCCCGCAGTCACCATCGCGAAGAATAATGGCTGAATGTTCCCCGTTTTTGTAGTACATCTACCTGTGCCGTCACGTGACCTGCCTACCTGCCCCCTCCCTGCTTCAGGTGGCTGTCTTATTAGGACGTGGCAGCCTATGGAAGACTTAGCTTTTGTGTTTGATTCTCAGCATTAATTTTTGATTTTTTTTTTTATTATTTGAGTTTGTTTTTGTTTTAGGATTTTGGCTTTAATCACGTATGGGCATCCGTATTTTTTGAAAGCTGAGAAACATATCAGTAACATTAACGTACAACCAGCCGAGTGCACTTCATACCGTTTTTGCACAGTACTCCCATTATAAAACTGTTCCAATAGATTGGGGGGATTTATTTAGCTAATTAGTTGGTTGGTTAGTTAGTTTTATGTTATGGTTGGGATTTGTATTTATGTTATTTTAAAACCCAGAATGTACGATAAATAATAATCCACAGAGAAATTCCAAGAAAGTCCGAATAGAGGGTACAAAGGCTGTAAAGGAGACTTATCATTGCTATAACGCAATGTATTCTTACACATAAGAATATTACGCCGAATAATTGTGGTATATGACGTGCAATTAAAAACAGATGTGATGCTGAGGAACACAGCAAAAATTAATATGAAATGATTTACACTAATATAATGCCTGTACATGGAACATATTTATTTATGAGTTTGGATTCTTTGTGTGTTCAAACTTTATTATCAACCTCAAAACAACATAAAAACAAGGCCTATACGGTTTTTAATAATTCAATAGAGGTAATAAATCTGAGCAAAAAAAAACTTTAAATAATTATTAACTAAATATAA
>OMNV01000784.1:0-13915 GCA_900303265.1 Brotula barbata
CCCACCCCCCAACACCAGCTCATATCACCATCAGACCACTTATATCAAAAACCTGTCAAACCATCCCATGTTTTACTAATTAACTGAATTAATTGGATGAGGGCTCGTGTGCCCTACAGTAATGACCTTCATTAATTATCTCAGCGAAATGTGTTAAATGAGAGAGCACTTTTATTCTACTGTGTACGATAAAATCATAGAAACACTTCCTTTTTTTCTCTTGAGCAACACAACAGTCACAGCATTTCATTTTTAATGACAGTTTTCCCTATTTTAGCAGCATAGCAGCACTATCTTGGCTCCATTGTGCATACGATAGTGTGTGGTGGCTGTAATCAAATTGTATGTGCATGTGTGAGACTTTGACACTGTGGAAAACGATAACGTGCTTCTTGCTTCAGACACACGTCCACTGATCCTGCTTGTTGTGTGTGCTTATCTCCAGAAGTTCCTTTGTCTACTTAACTTCATTGAGCAACCAAAACTCCACATCAATTACAGTGTTCGCTATGAGATAATTGGTGGCCTCTGTAAAAGCCTGGCGTCATTTTCATTGGTATGACATCACAAAGAGGTGTTAAAATTGACAAATCCTCCTTAAGAGTGTCAGGCGCCTTTACAGGCCTATTTAGCAGCACCAAAACTCCTCTGAGTGCCCTGTCACGTCTTTAAAAAGTCACCACTGACCTAGAATCTCTCAGGCAGGGCAGGGCCGAGGGCTGAAGTGGGAGGGGGGGTACAGATCGCACTCCTGTGTTGTTGTTCCTCCATCACCGTTCCCCCGTGGGGTCTGACCTCATTACCCATACACACCTGCCGACAGTCTGTCGTTCACCTCTGGGAAGTACAGACAAGTTGCAGGTTTCTGAATGAACTGAGCCACACAAAGCAACGGCTGAGGTTTGACTGCTTTTGTTGAGCTGCTCTGCTGTGTTCCGTAGGTTGCCCTGCCGGTTGTGCTGCGTGTTGTCACAACTTGAGCCTCTGGGTTTCAACGGGTATGGCTTTGTTTGCAGTGTACAGTTAGAGACAGATGTAGGTGAAGATGAGGTAAATTATATATTCTGCTAAGAGGTGTATGACATTTAAACACCCACATGAAAGTCAGGCTTGGATCAAACTTTGTCCTGCCTGTGTGGAATGTTTTTGTTTTTCGGGTTGTTGTGACTATTGACTAAGTGTATGCTGTGTTTTAAAACCACACACTAGCTTTGTTTGGAAACCATTTCATTTTAGAATTGCCAGTTGCGGTGAAAATAACAGTTGTCAACTCAAAAGACTATAAACAGGAAAACAATCCCATATCTGACATGCAGAGTCGTGTTTCATGGCCGTCTGGTGCTGTTTCATTGTTGGCAGGTTGTAATGATAATAATAATAAGACACATTTAACATCTTGACATTGCTGGTCTATTGGTGCTGCCTTTGTGCACACACTCTAGTGTATTTTGGAAAGAGTGTGTAATCCTACACCATCACTATCGCTGCTCTTGAAGAATGACAGCTTACTTAAACTCTCAATGTCAATGTCCCTTTTGTTCAAATGAGCATAAAAGCTCATAAATCAAGGCTATTTTCTCCAATTAGATTCACAAAACAACATTCGATGCGTCACCAGGGAAACCAAGCTTGGTCAAGCTTTGTGAGACAACAAAATGAACGTCATTGAACTGAAATAGCACCGGAGGGCACTTTGTAATATTCAGCACCTTGATCAAGCATTCACACCTGTGGTCATTACTTCCTAGCCAGCCACTTCCTGTCACCCTCTTGTCAGTAGCAGTATTGCAAATAATGGTGTTTAGGCCCCTGTGATCTTCAGACAGGTCCGAATGGCCCTTTGATGAGGGCGTAAACCTTTAGTTTGTTGTTGATTGATTTGTTCCGTAAAGCTACAGGGCATATACGTGAGCCCCCACATAATGAAATATCTGACAGGGGCTTTTCCCCAACCAAACTCACACACACGCATACCATCATCACACTTCATGCCAGTGGTGTAATCAATATGCAATCTTTGTAATGGTTGAGGTTTAGTTTACTTTTGGTAAATACATAAATCAAAAATAAGGCACTGAGTTCTGAGGCAAAGATATCCCTTTGCTGGTTTGATGTCCATTTTGCATTGACACCACAGGAATCGGTATAAAGTGTGGCATCTCATTAATATGCTGATTTACCCCTTTGCAACAATGTGTCAGTGATGGTACTTCAGTCTGCTAATTAACATATAAATGAGCTTTAATTATTACGGCCCTAATTTAGTTTGACGCTGAGTAGTTTTCTTTTTATTACCCCTTTTTATGTTAAGCCAGTGCAAAAATGTCACCACACAAGATAGAGCAATTGAATGTGTACTGAATGACAGTATAAAAAGATGCAGATATTTTGCACAGACATTTCTACGTGCCATAACAAGTCCTGTTTTGTACAAAGGACCATGCCATTAAAAGATTGCAATGTAGTAGTTGAAAACATGCAGTAGACAGTAGTCTGGAGTCACACCTCTCCAAACGCTGCGTACACCATAAATCTTCATGGTTTATGGCTCATCGATTTGTTGTGCAGCAGCAGTGTTTGTGATTTCTGAAACTGTCGTGAAATATTGACTATTGGAGCTACTTTGTCTGACTGGGATGGCACATATCAGTTTGAGAGGGCTATAGGAGACAAGGATGGACAAGACACGATGACAGCTTCTTATCTTTGATATGAGAACTCACAGAGGTACCCAGCCAGGTTTGATGAACTAAGCCAAAAATAAGAAATAAAAAACAGGAAAAAGAGAACAATAGTTGCCCAGAGTCTGAAACCTTGATGCTCTGCATATGGTCAAAACAATACCTTCTTCTTTTTTTTTTCATAACGTATGTGTGTAGTTTGGCATAAGAAGAATGTAGCTCTCATGGACTAGGTCCTGACAAGTTCCCAGTAAGATTTGGAATATGAACAGTAACCAGGGTTTAGTCACTACCCTGCAGGTTCACTCACTTTTCTTGCTTGTTGGGTCGTCTCCTTAGCAACTATATTTATTATGTTTTTATTATATATTAGCATTATTATGTGAAATTTCCATTTTTAGTTTCAGCCAGGCTTGAAATTTGTATATTCATATATGTTTGAGACCTCACTGCCACTGTGATTGTGTACTTTAAAGAGCATTTCCTGGCTGCTAACCGAGAAACGGTTGTTACTGTATGCACCTTGGAAAGCCTGGCTTTTACTAGAACAGCCCTGTAAAAAAAAAAGTCACAAGGTTAATCTCACAGATGCCAGTGCACGTCCGTCAACAGCCGTATTTTGCTGGCAAAGTCCTTGGATGAGATGCTTCGCTTTAAATAATCGCTTAATCTCTGAAATTTGAATTTTAAAAAAAGAAAACACTGTGTTATAATGTGCAAAGCTTACCCAGAATCCTCTTTGGGCTCTTTGGCTTGTTGGATAAAATGACAGCAGCAGCATCTTTCAAAAATACAACACAACACACTTCTCTTGTTTTTGCCCAGAGGCTGTTATGGAAACCCTGTGCCATTTGAAAAGAAAAATCTGTATGGAAACCTTCCATGACATCATCCCCCGTTTGGGGCCATTGTCATTCTTTCCTACGCAGTGGTGGACGGGTGTGTGATGATAGTGCTGAGCTTTTCTTGTCAGTTTGTCTCAAAGTGGATGAGATGTGTTGCTGAAAATACAAGCCATGGAAGAATGTCATTTTAGCAGGAAGTGTCAGAGAGAGTTTGGGGGAGATTGATGATGTTCCCTTAACTCCTCATGGAGCTACACACAAACCCCCTGTTGTGCAGTTCCACTTGAACGATAAGTTAAGAGTTCATCATTAAGCCTCTTATTCCAGGACAACAATCAGGCTCTTTTCCTTGTGTTTTCATGTGAAATTGGGAAGATGTTGTGTTCAGAATTTGCCTCCAGCTCCCTTGGTGTCCTGCAGAGCTTCAGTCACTTGCACAAAGGAGAAATCCTCGAAAGTAAGCCGTTAATCACTAATGCGTTAGCTATGATCTTCTTAATCACAGAATAAACCTTCTGTTCTCTCATAGACAAGCAGGGGAAAGAGCTGGCATGTTGACACAATAGTGGAAACGGTAAGCGGTGGAGATTAGATGAGGCAAAGAAGGGGATTGATGGCGCTGTTGTGCCCTTTATTGTTTCTGCCAGGAAGTGCATCAATATTTTTAAACTGTATCTTCACATGCACCTATCAATTTGAGTGATTTTGTGAATTAATATTTTATCCCAGCAACATGATATGATTAAATGTCTTTAACTTCGTGGTCAGTAAACAGAGGAACAGCCAACAAATTCTAGGAAGAACCGGCTGAGGCAGGCAGCTTCAGATTGTTATCTAGTTCTGCATTTGTTTTAGCAGTTGTCTAGATTTTGCTAAGGAAATCCACGATCATTAAAACAATGGTCCAGCTGTCAGCAAACGCTTCAGTGATGCTGCAGATTTGGGATCAGATGTGATCAAGTGGTGGATTAAGAGAGTCAGTGATGGATTAGCCCCCGTTAATTCCCCAGTATGTGTCCAAATATTCAGTGATGCAACATGTGTCCAGTCTTGGTTATTCCAGGTTTTGGTTCTGCAGCACATATTGGCTATTATGCTACAAAAATGCTGCAATAGTGATGAATTAGTAAACTGCTGTCAGTTATGTTCTTTTTCACACAGCCTTTGGCACTTTGCAAGCTGTGCCCTTCTGAACGAAAATAGCAGGTGCGTGTCTTTTTAGTGGCTAATGTTCCATGTGTGTCTGTGACAAGGTGAGCATATGCTTTGTTAATCTGTCAGATGTGTGTTGAAGAGAGAGAATCTTCAAGGAGGAAAGAACACTCACGCTGCAGTGCGACACACACATAAATAATAAGGACCATAGTCAGGGAGGTACAGCAGGCAGCATGCCAGGGCTGCACAGCCACTCTGCAGGGATGGTGGTACTCGCCACATCAGACAGTGCTCCTAATGATCGCTCAATAAATATGCTATGAATATCAATAATTAATGGCCATGGGTTATTTGTAAAAAGTGGATGTCAGGATGTTATGGTCTTTTTTTGCCCTCAACGCTGATCATTAATCATTACTGAGTGCATGATTGACCCTGTATAGACTGCTCTGCATCAAGAACATTGACTTAAAACTGTCAGAAATACTCCATTATAATCCAATACTCAAATCTAAAAAACCTTGGTGGAAAAATTAATGTAATCCGGTATTCATCAATGATATCACAGCCCAGTAGGCGGCGCGAAGTAAGAATACACCAAAAGCATAGTCACTAAAACCATTGGATAACACAGCTAGAGGACTTAGATATTAAAACAGTGCAATGCAATGCAAGTGCACGTAAGATGCTAAGACTGCTAGGTCGCTAATTAGCTGCAAAGTTACTAACTAGCCTCTATATGACAAACTAGCAGCTCAGTATCTCACGCTGTGTTACTGATGAAACCCCAAAGTGTCCACTCGTGAGTGTTTTGCGTGAGATAATGTAGTGTGTTATTAAGTGCAGCCCAGCTGGCTGAGCACTGTGAGTTGCCTGGTTACCAATGCAAACACAGCTCCCGACCTGGCGCTCAAGCTAAGCTAATTTTTTCAGTCTTCTTCACAACACCAGAACAGAACCAAGCAGAAACACTAGTTATATTTTAAGATATCATTTAATACAGGCTGCTCAATTATTAAGCAAACACATCTTTTGATTATTTGATTATTATTATTGAGCTATCGACAGCGACTTAACCCACATTACTCTTCCAGATGGGCCCAAAAGAATACTATTATTTCCCTGCTCTAAAAATGACTCTAAAATTACTCCGCTCATTAATCCTGGTAGAAGAACTCTGTGTCCTCTCTCCTTTAAATCAATCCCGTGCTGACCTTTTTCAAAAATATTTTTCTAAACACATTTTAGCACTGGCTTTGGGGATTGGACACACGGAATATGTAGTCATAGCTGTGTCTAATCTGTCCCAAATTCTCTCATTTTTGCCCTTAACAGAGCTCTCCACTGTCATGTAATCTGCCATCATGCTATTGATTGTCCTTATTCATGGGCAATGTGGGTCACTTTGCTCGCCTATCGTTTAACTGGAATTTATTGATTGATTTGTGGCATTTTGGCTAAAAAGGTCACAGGTTAAAGTCTCTAGATCAGCTGCAGTATCACCTCTCTTTAATCTTTCTCTTTCTTATCTGCATCAAGTGACCAAAAATTAAGTGAAGAGTTGACAGTTGTTAAAAATGTGTCAAATTGGTTTGCTAGATTAATAAATGATTCTTTGACCCAAATGGTGACACGCAAGACTGTGAGTTAAATTCAAACAGTTTGATTGTTGAATTTTGACAGGCAAGAATTCCTCAAAATGAAAGCTGGTCATAAGGAATCTTTAAAACACATCACATAGGATGTTCTTCCCATCTTTGTTCTGTTCTTAGCAGGCAAATGGGTCTGTTTGATGGATAGGACAGGGACAGAGACTGATGTTTCTCCTCTGTCCAGGGGATGTTTCTAATTGGGTCATGCAGGCTGAGCTGGTTTCCTACTTTTCAGAGCCGGTGCACCAGGGAGCTGGACTCTTTCTGACTGCCGAGGGAGCTGCTGCAAACAGACTGACACTTTTACAGTAACACTCTAAGACTACGTGTGTTCTATAGAAAATGCACGCATACTGTAGCTGGGTTGAATTTCTTCGCTTTCCTCTATTGTGCAAAATACAAGAATGTGAGATGATGTTTTAATTGTTAAGGTAGTTCGGCTTTGACCTTTATTTGTTTGCTAAACTGAGACTTCAGTTCAGGTCGAGTTTAGATTTGTGGTTATGCATGCGTAAGTGCTACACACAGTTGCCATACAAGCAGTTTGCTCGCATACTTGCATGCATGCTTCGTCAGTCTTGAAGGATTAAATACTTGATCCACTAGGTGGGGTAATGAGTAAGTGTCTGTACCGGAACACTGTTAGAAACTACTTCTAATTTTGATCCACATTAAAAATATTAATGGCGACAGTAAAGGACATTGGTGTTTTGCATATGTTGATATGTTGCATGAACCTGTTTCTTTGCAGTCGGGTCTTTTTCTTATGTGTTTGAATGGTAATCCTTAGTTTTGCATGTTTTTCCTCTTGGGACATTCAACGGTAGTAGGTGGTGATAACAACCACTCCCATAATTCCATGCTAAATGGAATTATCAGCCCAGTTAGATGTGAAAATAATCTCGGGCGTAGATTTCTTTTCTTTTGGTGAAACTTACTTTAAGGTAATCTTGAGACTAGAACCTACAGACAATGCTTTGAAGCAGACAATCCACTGTGCTGTCTTGTCTGTTACATATTTCCTGTTCTGTTTCAAATGAAAAATGAAACTCAATACGATATCAGATTAGATGAATCTGATGACTCTTGATGTTTCTGCACAGCAAAGAGCCACATGAATACCAGCCACCATGAATGGTGTCTTTTAGAACAGAATGGGATATCTTTCATTGTCTCGGATACACACATGTGATCTATGCCCACTCAGGCCAACATTCCTGAACCCTTCAATCCCTGTTTCTTTTACTTACACACATACACATGCACACTGCTCCCCAGCTGGTCACCCCCAGCAACAATGTGTGCTGTCACCACATTCTGGAAAGTGACACAATCGTCCCTCAGCTGACTGGAATTTGTCTGGACTGCATGATGCAGCATCTCTATTATCGTTATCATTCTGCTAAGACAGAAAAATATCTGCACAGTCATGTTTTTGAAGATTCTCACTCATTCAGCCCACAATTGTCCAAGCGGGGTTGGACTTGGCTGAAGATACTAGAAGATGTTTCACCTCTCATCCAAGTCGCTTCTCCATATCTTACAGCTTGATTTACAGATTTGCACAAGTCTAAACATGTCTACACAGGTCGATACTTTATCTCTGAAGGCCTTACTTCAAGTAGTTTGTAAGTAGAAGCACTGCAAGTTTCTGGGTTATTGACTTCTGGGTCATTTGCCTTGTTAACCAGTGATTGTGTAATGTGATTGTATTGCTAAGAAAAATAGCAAAATGTCAATTGTAAATCAAATTGTACTCTGTAAAAAATGAAATTTGATCAAATCATTGATTTATTTTCAAAAAAGGCATCTACAGTCTGCACAGTAGCACGCAGAGGTATTCACAAACTCACACCGAAACATGTATCACTTTATGTCCAACATAACTTGGATTTACTGGATGACATTTACAAGATGGAATCCTTCACGCAAGCGTACCTGCAGACCCTACCAGCAGTCTGTGACGAATGCGAGAAATCCATTTAAACTTGTCAAACATGTTAATACTGAGCATGGATTTCCCCCACGTTTACCAGGCTTCTCATGATTATAGAGTCAACAGATGTTAAGTTGTAAAGCTCGCTCTTGTAACCATTCTGACATAGCTTGTTGCACCTATGATTACTGTGCAGATCATCTGTAAAATGCAGGGGAGCAGTTACAAAAAATGACCACCCTCCCTATCTTTTTTGTGTTGCTTATTCTTCTCTTCAGAAAGTAAATACTCAGACGCACAAACTAGGCCACAAACAATTCATGCAAGTATTACCCCAGTCTATGTGGTGGGTAGTGAATTCTTAAACGTCCTATCAGACCCTGAATTGTTCATAACACAGCCTGGTTCTGACACAGTCAGGGTGAAGGGTTCATATTACCACCGAGGTCATCATGCTGACAATCCAAGCATTCACTTGTACAGCAGGAATAAAAGCATCTAAATGGAATATGTCTTACTGGTACAGAAGGAGACTTGTTCTCCATGACTGCAGCCGCTCGGCCTCTCAGTAATGACAGTCGCAGACAGGGGTCTCTTCAAGCCTGGACTGCGGCCAGCCGTGCAATTCATGCAGGTCGTTTGTTAAACACTGTCAAGAATTTAATTATCACTGGCAAATAAGTTTGACATCCATTTCCGATAACACAGGGTGTGTATAAATTGTGGTTAAAAAAAAGAACTTTGCATGAATGCATTTTAGATTGTAAACAGGATATGTCATCTTTCTTTCTTTTATTGGTAAAATTGTTAATATTGATTTGAGGATACGCTCACCGGACTGTTTATTAGATACACAATCCTATAGGACAGCAGTGCAAAAAATGCTGTTTTCTTGAGACACAGGGAGACTGAGGCGAGGATGTAATCTCTGGTATGTAGATGAGTAACTTTTAATCTGGAATGTTTCAAAATCAGCTCTCAGAGTAACGATGCTTAATTTGTGTCAGATCTATTAGTAATCTCTGTAATCAATAGGAACACTGAAGTTGATCAGTGATCCTTCGATAACAATATTCCAGGACAGCAGCGCACTTACGGCGAGTCACTCTAGTGACGAGTGTCAACTAAAAACCTACAATGGAATGGCTTATCTTGCAGTACTGGTTTGTTGAAGGTTGTTATCCCCATCAGCTTGCTGGTAGCATGGGATAAACTTTAATCCTGACTAATCTAGCCAGTTGCACCTCCCTCTTTTGACATGCTTCCCCGGGTGGCCCCGGTCCAGGTCATACACAGCACGTCATTGAAGGGAAAAGGGGAAGGGGAAGTCTTCATGTAATGTGGTTTAGCTCAATTTGCGCTTGATTTGTAGCACGTTTTCACACAATCTGACCCATGCTCTTTTGCACAGCATCACATATTTGTTTGTGTAGTCTTTTATTTAGAATTGTTTAGTGATGATATACAGTTACACAGGCAGACAGCTGAAAAAGGTAAACTGTAATTGTTCACAATGGAGTCTGAATGTTTTCCTAAACCAGTTACTACCTACCCCACTATTACTAATCACAACAGGCAATTTGAAGCAGAAGCAACCAACCAATCACTCTGACTGGAAACCCTGCACGAGCTTGGACCCCTTATTGAGGCCTGACAAAATCTCTGTGTTTATTTACTTAGATACTTTTGGTAACTCGTCATGTACAGGTACATGACCATGGAGATGATGCTAAAAGCCAAGATAGGTTGATAATCGAAAGGCACTGTGTATCCAAGGTGGATTTTTGCCCTGACCATTGTCTGATTTTCTTATCAGTTTATACAGCTCAGGTTTTTAGATAAATTGCTACAACTACACTATTGAACAATCGTTAGATCAAGACAGCTTTCTTCTCTGTGGTGTTACATTTACTTTTTACATTAACGCTCAGTGCTGCTAAACCACAGTCACACCAAGTCTAGTACTCTTTCCCTGATGGTAGCTATAAAAGCTGTTGTACAAGTGACTTTGTCCAAGAACTTTCATCTTTTTTGTGGTTTTGTGGTTGATATCAAGTGTTCGCAAATCACCCACAACTTTCACACCTTGTGAAGTCAGGCAGTTAATTTTGCTTCTCTTTTCTCCATGGAGGATACTGTACCAAACCTGGGACTCTCTTGAAGTCCCCCAACCCCTGGGGAGAGGTACAATGGCAGGATTTCTGTGTAATGGGTGTAAAGAAAGCCTGGCTCCAGTTCTTCCTTTCCTTGATGGGAACTCACCGCTAACTCGGGCTGACAGACGCCTGTGTTCCTATAGGCGACGGTGGGGCTTAACCTCAGGAAACTCAGGGAACGGCGATTCCATTACTGTGTGCACTTACACAGCGTACGGGTTTGAGTACTTCACTTTAATTTGAGGGACATTTCCAAACTTTAAAGTTAGTCGCTGAGTTATCCAGCACTGTTGCCCGGCAACAGAATGAATCCTCTTGCACCTACACACCTGTAGCTGACAGTGCAATGTAGTTTTATTCACATGATTGAATTGAAGTGCTGCATAAATATTTTTAGCTGTTACACATTTATACTTGTGTAAACATTTTAGAAATTAGAGCAAAACGCACACTGTCAATGTTGTCATGTCTTATTAAGAAAATAAATTACTTTTTGACTTTTTGGAATTTTTTTCTGCAATTATTTTGAAGTGGTAATTATACATAACTTTCAATTACTTCCCAAGTGGATGTTTCCACATTATTATAGCAGTGGCAGAAACGAAACGATCGTAAACCCACTGATTGACCTCATTGTGCTCTTGTGTTGACACGCTGTTGTCACTGAAGCTCCTGATGAGTTCAGCCTTGCTGAGAACAAAGCTTAGTACTGAGGAGAGGGGAGGGCAGGTCTGAACATGAACTCTGTGGGGAACAGAATCCTAACAGGTTGAAAGTTATTTTTGTTTGTTTTGGCGGATTTACAGGTCTACATCAATCTACTGCAATGAATCACAGATTAATCTGTTATTATCTTTCTTGTATTTACCTAAGATTCAGGATTTGTTGCTCGGATAGTCGGCAAACAGTGTCTAACCCATTCACGCTTCGCTAATTATGATGTCATAATCAATAGATCAAAGCTCTGTTTCTCTGTTAAGGCCTGTTACCATGGTAGTATAGACGACCATTGATTTAAAATAATTGCACCAATCCTCAGTGACATCTGTCGCAATTACATAGGTGAGGATGGAAGTCAAACTGTGAATGTTGTCAGCTGCAATTTATTCTCATGAGTGCGTAAACAACTGTGGTAGTCATACCTCCAGCTCGGTTGCGGCGCTTTGTTCTGTCCTTCCTGGGAGGTTCAGCTCCTACAGTGAGCACAGGGTATTAAAATAAAAACTCAATATGTATATATGTGTTTATATAAATATGTAAATAGGGATGTCTGTTCCAGCAGGACAGTGACAGGGCGACAGCTTGTCTCTGACAGCGGCCCTTCATGCGCCCAGTGCTTGCCTATGCCCTCGACCTTAGGGTGGCTGTAACAGGCAGGATATTAGAGACTAAGTGGAGGCCCCCGCTGCTTATGAAGCTTAGCTCAGAGGGTCGCTGTCGACACCAGGGCTCTTCGTTTCTCATTCCACAGTCCTTGTAGCTGCAGTATGAATGAGATACGTCCATTTATTTTTTTAACATTTATTACCAAAGTTTGCAAAAATGCTTTATTGCTGCTGGTGTCTTCGCTCTCATTTAGCTTCTCTATCTTTTGCTCTCTCCCCCCTCTCCCCTGTGTGTGTGTGTGTGTGAGAGAAAAAGAGCGCTCTCTCTGTTCAAAGTGTCACCGCTGAATGCCACCCACCTTTCCAGTTTTAGCTGTGTTTTCATTCAAATAAACGTTTTCCAGCATCAACTCAAGACGTACTACCAGGTCATCTTTTCTATTGGTGTTAAAGCTCTGTTTTAGGTTCAGACAGACCGCTAATGGGCAGATAAATGTACAAAAAGAAAGAATGTGTCATACATATGTGTCACGTAACAGATTTCCTCATGAACTGAAAAAATTTATCCATTTAACGGTTGGTGATTTTTTTTTTATTTCAGTGATTTGTAGATGAGTTCCTCTCTGTCCAGGATTTCCAGCGTGCCATAATCTTATTTTATGACCCATTCACGATTTTTCCCCTCAGCACTCTTTCATTGATACCCACTTTCACTTCCTGTGTCTAATTTCACTGTACTGAAAATATGTTGGAGTTGAGCTGGGTTAGTAGAATGGGGATTTGTAACTGCATACTCTGGGTAATGGTTAAATTGAACAGGGAGCATTCCTGTCGCTGAGGATTGAGAGTAGTGTATGTGACCCTGAAGCGTGTATGATTGGAGACTTTGTGGGTTCACCCTCGTTCATCCCTTCAGCCTATGTGGGTAAGCACAATGAATGTCCTGTGTGGATTTGTCTTCTATGTGGACATTGTTCAGTTTGAAGAGATTCCCTTCACCCCTACCTGCCACCAGGTAACAAAACATCAAAACACATTGATTGACTATCAGTAGATTAATAATGTTGATAGTTTTTTTTCCCCTCAAAATGTTACAGGAACATTTGAAAGCATTTTTTGGATGAGCTACTCCAGTCTAGTTTCTCAGAACTCAGAGCCCAGAGCTAAAATTTAATGTGGCTCTCATATGAATCCTGGTAAAGTTGAACATGAACCCAATTTTGCAAATCACCAGAGGTCCCATTTGAAAAATAACCGCTGAATTACAGGATCCAGAAATGTGACATGATGTCAAACACTAAGCTTATTTTACCCACCTGTCCAGTCTGTGATGCGTTAAACCAAAAGCACTACTGGGAATCAAAAGCTCTGACACTTGGTATGTTTACATTCATGTTAAAACCTCAACTCTGATTAGGAAAATACATTTTTTTCCCCCAAATGTCATAATGAGTGTGACATCCATTGGCACTGATGTACTCCACATACAAACCCAGATTGTGCAAAAATTATCCATTATTTACAGATTCCAACTACAATGTCCTCACCTTCGTTGTGTAAACTGTATGTATTATGTACATTACAAAAATTGTAGAGAATGATTGCACATACCTGCTTTCACACACACATACATACACATCTATGGAAGCAAGCAAATACTTGCATACACAGTACAAATTAGCATGACTGCAACTCTTCAACTTTTAAAAGCACACAGATGTGCATAGACACACAGTTATGAAGTAGTTAAAGACCTGGCAGGTGAGTTGCATTTGTCAGCATCGCCTCGCAGCTAAAAGGTACCATGAAATCAACCCCAACCTGCCTCTTACCCCTCGCTCTATTTGACCCCACGTTCCATTTTTTTCCCTTTTTTTTTCTCTTATGCCTACAACTGCCAGATCATCCTTGGGCCACATACTCTTTCCTTCCCCCGTATGTGGGATCAAGGCCCTGCCAAGGCTGCGGGAGAATGGTGGGATAGAAACATAGGAGGGAATGGGGGGTGGAAGTGAGTAGCGCCAATGGGGGCCAAGAGCAGGGTTAATCCACAACCCAAACATTGTTCCATCATCTAATCAGGGTGGAAATGGGATGGACTGGCTGGAATAGCAACGTTTAGCTCAGGGCTAGGCCATTTTAGTGGCAGGAAATTTGGCTTGTTT
>OMNV01000784.1:13935-60862 GCA_900303265.1 Brotula barbata
GGCTTGTTTAATCAGTGGAGCTTATCAAGACCTGAGGAGAATGGGAGGCATAAAGAGGGGAAGCAGGCGTCAGTGTTCAGACTGGTTAAGCTCTTTAACAAAGTGTCTGTCTGAATGCCAGGTGTATGAAAGGTATGTATTTTGAAACACTGTCGTTTAGTTTAGAACTGACCTTTGCGAGCACGGTGTAACAGACATTTTTTTTAGCCAGTTTGACACTTTTCAGCGAGTGACATCTGAACTGCCGGAGGTGGTGTGTGTGGTACACGTGCTAAACCTCGCAATCACTCACGCAACGCTGAAATTTTTCATTTTCAACAACAACCAGACTGTAATGAATTAAACAGTTCACAGGCTGGAACATTTTGTTTCTCTGTTTTTATTATATGTGACAGGTTTTGGGATCTCTGGGTCTTGGGGCACTTACACACCTACGTGATTTGTTCCAGTTCTTAATGAACCGTGCACACATTGCTTGCCAAAATTCCGTAAAGATTCTTCACTTCATTCTTTTTTTACTCCTCTCAGAATTGCGCGATCCCCCTCCTCCTCAGTGTTGATTAACAGAATCGATCAGAACTCATTTGCACCTGCAGACGTACATCCTGCCTTCATTAAGTACAGTATCTGTGAAAAGTCTGTGGGCAGAAATTTTCAGCTTGACATGAAATGGCCCTCTGTCTTTCAAGAGAAGTTTCACAGTTGACAGTTGTGTTTAGTTTTAAGCTTCCTCAAACAGTGACTTTATGTGCATGTTGGCATTAAGCCATTGTACTTTTCATCTTTCATGGGAAAGGATATGGAGAACAAGAACTATTTCTACAGCCAAGCCTGGAATACTACAAAGTCATGGAAAGGGTAATGTGAGAGAGCCGGAGGAGCAAAGAAAGATAAATAAATGTTAACTTTCAAATATTTAAAAAGTTAAAACACATCAACATCTGGGGAGGAAGTGTTAAATAAGGAAGATTGCTACACTTGTTTCAGTGTGTACCTAATGGTTTGTTCCACAGAATAATAGACAGATAAAGTCTGACAATGTGGCAAAAAAAATGCTGTTTCAAAGCTTCATATTGTAAAGTTGGGAGCATTGATAAATTTATGACTCAAAGACAAAAGGTTTCGGTTGTAACATTTGCTCCAGAGCACAATTTTGAACTGCATTCTCTGACATTGTGTGTTTAACTCCCTTTGAACACTGTGCATTTAAAGTCTGATGGATGTCAGACCGGTTAAGAATGCAGCTCTCTGAGAATCTTCAGACATGATTGTCAACATACTTGGATGACAAGCATCACTGCCAAATTAGCAGTAGCTTGTGTGTTGGAGTACACTCCTTTACGGAGGACGCCGACCAGAGACCAAGGAACAAAGGATCCAAAGATCCAGCGTTGACCTTTCAGCTCTCGTGGCGTTGATGCATTGTTGACAGCATTGCATCACGTGGCTTCACTACGGTGCTGCTTTTGATTCATCGCTCTGTTGAAATGAAAGGTACGAGCCCAGCCAAAAGTCTGGAAAACTTCTCGCACTCCGAGTTCCTCCACTTATCTTTGGGAATTACTGTCACAGAGTGGTTAGAGGGACGTGACAGGTTTTGTGCGTGCGTGTGTGTGAGTGTGTATAAGATTGCTTTCTAATCACGAGCAGGTGGCAGAGGAGAGACACTGTTGGCTGTGTTGCTTGCCAGCCATGTTCGGTCTGCAGTATTGATAAGATAAAGTGGTGGGCATGAAAATGGGTTGATAAAATGGATGTCTCGATCTGCGTTACAGCTGTGCTTCAGGCACGTGGGATACATGGATTAGATTAGGAATGAGGGATAGCGAGCGCTCACATCAAGACTGAAATCTAAGACGGTTTTAATCCTCAAGGCCCCATGCGGCGCTTTGACTTCATCGAATAAAAACACATACATGTTTGCTTGTTTGTTTGTTTTTTTACATACATTGGCAAAGATGTTGGCATAACTGAGTTAGAAACTTTAACTTTTTGAGTGGTAAGCTTCGTCGTAGGTTTACTATGCACATCTGTTTTGTTTCCACAATTTGCTGTAAACATCATATGAACTCTACCTGCATGTTTGCAATTACATAAAATCTGATTAGATTTGGAAGCTGATTAGCTACAGCCTTTGCCAGGACAAAGCTGCTTTCCTGCGATAAGTGAATGTTCAGAATGTTATGGAAAAATGTGCTTAATACTGCTACATAGGTCCACAGATTCATATGTAAGCAATAGAAAAATCAATGGGTGTAATGGCAACTTTTGTCATGTCAGCTCAGGGACAACCAGCAAAATGTGGGTGGGAGGTTGAGTTGTGATTATAGGCCTTGTTTCAATGTGAGATCTTCCAAATCCAGACTGTGCTTAAAGTAAATTTACTAGTTTAATTTATGTTGTCAGCTTTAACTTACTCGATATTTATGTAAAATTTTTCTTTATTGTTTCTTTTTCGTCAGCGCAGCAGAAATGTAATCAAAACCGGGCGATCCTAACGTTGATCCCTACACAAATACAGGTACAAGTACATGTTGTAATGTAGTCACGGTCTTTAAAAACCCATTTTCATGCATTAAAGTCTGTCAGCCGACACGTGAACCCAACTACCGGGTGGCCACGGCAGCAGACGGACGGTCAGTTCTTCAGTTTGATCCCCAGAGATAAAGGCGTGACATTGAAAACAGTGGAGGCGTGGAGGAATTTGTCCCTGTGGGTTACGGCAGCTGAGAGCCCAGTCGTCCACAGGGTGCTGTAATTGGTGCTGCTTTCACAAGTGTGTTCAAACGGCTTTCTGTTGTTTCTGCTCAAATTTGAATATATTTGTGCTGCGCTGTTACAGTCTGATGGCTACGTGTAGCAAATTCACAAGAGATGAGCAGAGAACATCTTACTGTCATGTCTTTGTTTCTTCTTTTCCTACTTTTCTTCCTCTCATCCCTTCTTTTGTTCCTATTATTTGTTTTTTTCCCCTTTTTTACTCTCCTTCCTTTCCATTTTTCTTTTGTCTCGATGCAGAGTTGATGACAGATTTTATTCATTTTATTTGATCAAATGTTAAGTACTTCAACCCCGTGGAAATTAAACATCATTTGAAACATTTTACTGTCTAAACAAACCTGCACCATGGCCATGTGTGTGCCTGTGCATACACACACACACATACACACACACACACACAAACACAATCTGCCTAGCGACACTCACTGCCATGGAGCCTGTGTTAGAGGACAGCGTGTGTGGAACTAAAACAAAAGTGAAACTAGAAGAACGTTCACTAATTGTAAACAAATGACAACAACACAATGCTACAGGGCTGCAAAAAATACACAGTGCTGTTTTAAATAAAATCTTGAATGATTCCCTTATACCTCTCAAGGTTCTCCATTGTGCTAAATAAAGGATCGGAGTGCTACTTTTTGAAGAACGTGCACTACCTTTATTTTGGTTCAATACAGCACAAGATGCTTCCGTCGAGAGTGTGAGCCAGCATCTAGTTGTTGAAGCGAACATTTGAAGTAGCTTCTGCACGGACGACTCCAATGCTTGTTGCTGAGTAGGAGCGATTGATGACTAATCAGGGTTATGTAAGGTTTCCCACGCCAGATGATTCTTACAGTGCTGGGAATATTTGTGTTTTTCTGACTAAAAGGAGAACTCGGCAGAAGAAAGTTTGTATGGTTGCGTGTGTGCGTGTTTATATACGTAAAGATTTCCACGCCGAGACCTCGTATGCAC
This sequence comes from Brotula barbata, assembly GCA_900303265.1. Lineage (NCBI taxonomy): Eukaryota > Metazoa > Chordata > Actinopteri > Ophidiiformes > Ophidiidae > Brotula > Brotula barbata. The sequence continues at coordinate 17,674 of OMNV01000784.1, forward strand.
TCCGTAAGTTTTCATTAGTGTTGTATATCATACGTATTCCTCTGTTTATCTGATGTGGCTTATGATGGTTTCCCCTCTTATTTATGTCTTCCTTTCCACCATTATTTTACTCTCCATGACTACAAATCAACGTAATCCATCGCTGCTGCCTACAGGGCCTTGTTGGCACACATGTACTGGTAAACTTAAAGTAATGTCCTACAGAGCTCTTGCATAATATTCTATCCCACGCATGTTTTTCCAACATGTTGTACCGCTGCTGGAAAATCATGTGCTATAGTTCGTAGCTGAATGCATTTTGAGGCCATTATTCTTCAGGGTGGTCGTTCAAGATGGCAGCCATTACCAGTGAGGTTTAGTGGATGAAACGTGGTCTTCTATCATAACAGATTGAGTCTTGAGTAGATTGCTGTCATCAATTCTGCCCAAAAATATGCCTCCAAAAGCCACGGTCCAGCTCGCGGATTGGACTGATGCGGCCCAGTGCTGATTCCACTGTAATACAGATCCAATTATGCTCCATTAACTGTCATTACCTATGATGATTCCTGTTTCATAATAAGCTTTTGTTCATTGTCTGTGGCCAGGGAGGTAACTCCGCCGGGATACGACGTACTTCAATGGATTTATAAACCCTGCTGGTTCCTCAGAGCCGTCTTTCTCAACGCTCGCCAAAACAAAAGCCGGGTTGTTTGCGGTCGGCCTCCTGTAAACACATGCTGACTTCAGATGGCCGCTCTGGTGTGTTAGTGCTGGGTAATATTTCTGCCAGTTAATAGAATATCACTAGTCAGAGCTGACTTGCATGTGGAACGAGGGAGTTTGCGTGTATTTGTGCGATCGTCCCACCAGCCCTACAGCGTAAACGCATCTGTATCTGCTGCTGGCCGTCTATAGATCTGTCTGACGTGGTGATGGGCTGGATCTGCAACTGATTGCGGTGATTTAGTGGTGATCTTCCATGCAGGCCTCAGAACCATGATCCAATCTTAGACCAAATCTTACACAACCTCTGCCAACTCAGGGAAACCTCACGATGCACGCTAAAATTAGGAACCAGGAAAAAAGATACTAGCTATTCTGTTTTCCAAGCCCACATTGGCCCCAGATGCTTCGAGCACATCTTTAAGCTCTCCGGAGGGGGGAGTTGTCTTTGGTACTGGTATTTACTGTCTCAGCACTGTGATACAAGTGTCATCGTATCACATTCTGAAGCTTCTTCTTAACTCTACAGGCTGTATAATGTTGTGAATTTGCCAAAATATGCTGCAAGTAAAAATCCGACTCGAGCTAAATAAAGAAGCCGAGTTCAAGTGTTCCCCACAGCTCCGCCTCCTCTCTCTCTGGTCCCATCCACCAACATGCCAACGCACCAAGCACAGAGCAAACAGTCCGTAGTCACAATAGAGGAACCCCGCGGTGGAGGCAGCGGTGGTAGTCTGTGAAAAGGTCCGTATGATTGATAGCAGACAGATAGCTGTCCTAACCTTTGGCTGAACTTGTTGAAGCTCCATGAGCCCAGGGACCCCCAGCCAGAGGCCCCTCATAGAAGGAGTCAGATGTTAACAATTTAAACACAATTGTTTGTCTTTGAATTTTTTCCCATCAAATTCTCTTGTTCCCTAAAGCCAAAGGCAATATTTTTAGCTGGTTTATTACGATAAAACCTCTGAAATGAAGCTTCTGTACCAGAACGATGTTTTGCCTTGAGGTGAAACAGTCGATTTCTGCAATCGTGAGGCAAATGGGCTGTTTTTGTTGTTCGGTCTTTTACATAAAGATTCATTCACCTATGATGATTGTGTAAACACAGTATCATCAGTGGTAGGGCTCCGCTGAGTGCTCACTGAATGGGAGCCATACTGTTGTTTACTGGTGACTCACTCGGAACCAGGAGCACGCACCGACTAAACGCTCTTGCCAGGATTAATTAAGCCGAATAAATCTACTTAATTCATCTTGGCAGGATGATTATTGGCTGAGGGTCTGACGGTGCTTTTACGTGTGCTCTTGAACTTTTATGGGCAGTGATTCTGGCAAGATTATACAACGCGCTCAAAAGGAAGCCATTTGACTACAATGCAGACTTGTGAGTACAAAGCGGCCGTGTGGGCGGGGAGCACATGTCTCTTGTTTATGTTCTCAAGCCCTTAAGCTAAGAACTGTCAACTCTTTAACACAGACAGATCAGACTTTGTCTTTGACTTTTACATTTTTTACAGTTTTACTTCCTATATATACTGAAAGCCAATTATGTTGAAATGTTGAATCATTGGTGGTTAAGATAAGACAGTGTTGGTATAATTAAAAGCTTTATCAGCGATCAAGTCGATCTGAAGTCACTTGATGGCCCGCCAAGGCAGTTCAGACACAGATGAAAGCACTGCCACACGGTATTTTCATTTTTATTTTGTTTATTGGAAGGTTATGGTACATTTATTTGTTAGAAGCATTGTTTGACGAAATTGTGATCTGTAGCCATGCAGGGTTGTAGCTGTGAGGAGGACAGACTTCTCATGCTGATATTGTCCTCTCTGAATGTTCCGGTCTCTCCTGAGAGTTTTCCTGATCAAGCATCATCGCATTTTCTATTTAATAACAACAAAACAAACAAAACAAAAAAAAACGAAGGTTCACCCTGGGAAATGAGATTTGGCAGAAGTTCATTCATGTTTTTGTAAACTGAGAGAAACTTCCTCTCCTCATGGATAACAAAGTGATATGAATGGCTGTTTGGGACATGAATCCATTAGAGTGACTCCTGTCTGTACGTGAAAGGAGTTCGAGGGGAAGGAAGTGAATAGGAGGGACAAACCGACAGCATCGTTTGATTGTTTGTGAGACAATGCGTGCAGCATTCCACTGGAAACAACAAAGGCCATGCATTCCTCTGATGCAGCCCTGCTGTGGTTTTCACATCCAGACGTTTCCAGCATTTTTACGATGCTTTTTTTTGGTCAATTGACACATTTCTGTTATTTGACACGATTGATATTGACAGGACGTTATTACAGACAAGATGCTATCATGTTTTCTATTACGGTGATGCTCTGATCATGGAAGGTGATCAGTGTTTGGTTTGGACTTCATAATGAAGTTTTAGTGTTCATGTTTCATTCATACCGATGACATTTTAATTGATAGTTGATCTATGATGTTATCTGAGATACAATAGGAAGCTTCAGCAAAATATACAAAGCAGCCATTTTGAACACACTTATCCATATATATTACATCAATTATAATTCTGGCTTAATTGATATTTGATAAGCCAGTTATTGTGAAGCTGCACTTTACTTTAAGGGTCAAACTGGTTGTTTCCCCTGGTCAGTTTGACATGTGCTCTTCAGATTATGGTTGCAGCAGATGTTGGTGAATTAAAGTCACTGCCAAACTGTTAATGTGAAAAACAAATCTTCCCCATTCTCTGTTGTTCTGTTCTCTGTGTAATTTATGTTAATATACACAAACCCCCAAAGGATATTATATTATCCAGCAGACACGAGTTGTCCATCTGGGGGTTGGGGTCCCACAGAGGCTCGTGCAATGATATTAAGGATTTATTGAAGGCACTTTATCAGGTACATAAATCGATAGAACGTTCCATCTTCTCATTTCTTCAGATTGAGATGTTTTACAATGAGCGAAGTTACCTGAATGTACATGCAAATTTGTGGATGTGGCCATAAATAGAGTCATTTGAATAAATCTTCGATGGCACGAAGGGTGAGAGTCTAATGGAGCCGTGCCATTAAAGCCATTGAAAAGGTTGGTTGAAAGATACGGTTCTCTAATTTAAAGCTTAAAGGTGCAAGAGGCAAAACAGCAGCAAAGAGCAGGTACACAGTCCTACATTCATTTGACACATTTACTGAGTAACTCTTAAATCAAGGTCATCTACTCAGTGACATTTTTTTTTCTTTTAGCTGCAGATATAAAAGGATCTAGGACACTGAATCTTAATAGAGATCAGATGGTGCAAAACTATGGAATGCTGCTCTCCAGCATAGAAAAATGGAATTGTAATTTACTTACAGTAAAGATCTGCGGATGTTCCCTCATGTACAAAACTATGGAATGTTTTAAATCTGGAAATGTCATCTGTGAGTTTATAAAAGCTGGAAAGGTTATTTACTCATGTAGGCAGTCTACTGTTTGTCTGTTACAGAGTGACAGAAAATGTACAAAAGTTTGGACTTGAAGTTGCACAAGTTTCATCCTTCTTTGTCTTCAAGATAAAGAATGTGTTACGTTTAATTTTATGCATTTTGTGCATCAACATTTCTGATATTGTCTGACTTTTAACTCCTTAAAGTGTGGCTCGATTACGGATGGATGGATTGATAGATAGATAGATAGATAGATAGATAGATAGATAGATAGATAGATAGGTGGATACATAGATAGATACTAGACACTTGATTCAGGTTTTTTTGCAGATTTCCCTAGAATGCATCCTGATATGTTTATTATCTTAACTAACTTTATTGGGCTCTTCATTTTCATTTAAAATCAAACCTTATGAAGGTGAACCCATCGGTGTTTACCGTGAGAGTTTTAAAGGTTAAATGACGATTTTAATGTTTTTTCAGGTCCAATGCACACAGACAGTGATTGTCCTGAGCAGCTTCATAAACTGTAAAGTGAGGGTGTGTGTGTTGGTGGACTGTATGTTTGTGTGGTGAGACAGACTGACAGACCTCACTGTCACTCACTGTTGTCTCTCAACACTTTGGCGCTGTCACTGCCAGGCACACAAAGCCTGGTTCACAAGTCGAGATCTGAATGGTGGCAGTGAATGGCAACGTGTCAGCATACGGGACGAGACTGTGCCACTCCAACGGACTGTCTGCACCAGTCCTCAACCCCCCAGGTCCTGTGTCGGCTTTCACCCTGACGTACAGCAGTCCCTTTATTTTGTATCAACTCCAAGTTCCACCAAGAGCCAAGAAGCTGACAGAAACACACAGCCAGACGCTCCCAAACCGCACACTTTTTGCCACAGCTGTACAAATAAATGTAACAGAATCTTGCAGGAAATTTAATCTTGTAATTGTTTTGGCTTCCACACCAGCAGACTAGAGGGGTCCCCTTTGCAGAATGACCAAATGTCTGAATGTGTTCGTGAGATTAAACGGTTTTATATTTGGGTTCTTTAAGATTAAAGGTATTATTTCACATGCGCGTATTGGGTTTTATGTATTTGCTTGGAAATGCTCGTTTGAGTTGACGCTAATGGGATCTGAAATGGCTTTTTTGAAAATATTCCGCTGTCTCACATAAATAAACGTAAAAGGTCAAAACTGGAAAGGAGAGGAGCTCTAAAGTTTCCTACAGACAGAATGTTGTGTTTGCAATCTTGGCTGCAATTGAACTTTTAATATTCTCAAAATGTGTACACGAGTCTCAAATGAAGCACAACAAAGGAAACGCTGATGTGTGTGTGTGTGTGTGTGTGTGTTGCCATGTGTGCAGCAAAGCTCACTCTGCACACATGCTGGTTGATGCAGTCATGCAAATACATGCAAAAGGACTTCTCAAAGCCACTGAGCATCGACGACAAGATAAATCCCCTGTCACAACACATTACCCTGCCACGGCCATTTGGTAGGGATGATTGCAGCTTATGTCAAGCTTGTTAGTGTTTAGGACTGTTAACCAAAGAGGCGCTTGATGGACGGCCAGGCGCATTTTGTGCAGCTCTCCGTACTGCTCCCAGGATTTATTGTGGCGAAAAGGAGGGTGGACAAAGGTTGTTGTGTTTGTGATTTGGTTTCTAAATGGACTTTATGCATCTGGACCTTAGATTCATAGACAGACGGATCATACCATATTCTTCTGTTTAGCCTTTTACGCCCTCTTCATTGGGTAAACCCAGTTTTCTTGCTCTTACCATGATATAAATATGAATATGTATATTAGTTTGTCTTGTATTTTAATACTGATAAGTCCAGTTTGTAATTATTACCTGTAGTGCTTTTATAGTGCTGTTTTATTCATTTATTTTTCTTTAAAATCAGTTATTGCAGTTCCATCAGAGCTCAGAAAGTGAAGTTGATCACCACATGGAAACCAATATGACATTAAATGGGGTCATTTCATCTATTTCCAACATTTTAGCACCAACACCAGCTCACTTCTGTTACTTCCTTCTACAGGCTGTGACAGGAAGATGCTTTGGTGACAAGGACTTCAGAGGAGGTTTGGAGAATGGGATCCTACTCTGCGAGTAAGTTTTTGCCCTCATTAATTATCTAATCTATCAGCACCTTAATTTACCGTACCATCTCTGTATTATTTTCAATCAGAATTTTCTTACCGCTACCACACTTCTGCATATACAGTATATGTATATATAGAGTTGATAAAGTAATTTCTTAGCTGATTATATCAATAATTTGTATGAATATCTCTCTCTTTTGCATCAACTGTAGCCTTATCTCTATTTCATTTTGCATGAGGGTTAAGCCATGTAAACACAGATACCGGCAATGACTTTCAAAGACCTCGTAAAGTCTGGTTGAGTGTCAAGAGTAAGAGAATGAGGTTTAGACTCGTAATATCCCGACAGTAAGAAATCGTATGTGATTCTAGAATAACATGCGTATGTTTTACAAGCTTTAGGACCTGGCAGTGAGTTTATTTTCCTTTTTGGTCCTTTAGTGGCCTAGTTATCGGAGAAAGTAAAGCCCTCTTAGTGTCCTGGTGTGCAACACAGGAGCCCTGATTGCCCATTTCACTGTGAGTGATGAAAGGAGACAAGCTGGAAACACATATACTTGAAGTTTCTTTCTACTTTTCCCTATGAGCCACGTCCCATTACTCAAACCCAGAGTGTGCACACTGTTATTCACATGAACACTGACAGAATCAATGTCACAGCATCCCCACTGATTATGGAATTTTTGGAATACGACTGAGTGAAGGGTCTGCACTCCAGACAGAGAACCAGGGAATTCTGACAAATCGTCTTTGGTGGATGTTTTGTGTTACTGCTTCCTTTCTTTGGGGAGATTTCAGCACATCTGTGGAGGAAACGGGTCTGATTAACACATTTGGAAAACAAATTTAGACTTCACAAATGTATGCTGTTAATGTTGGAAGGAGGAAATACTGTACATTCTTTAACCCGGGGAAATTCTCCTACTGATTTATGGAAACTTAAACATCATGTTATTATGGGAGAGTGCTGTATAATCACCGTATATTTAAATCTCTATCCACAAAACCTCAAATCAGATACTTGAAGGAACAGCAGGTATGAGAAATCACAATATAAACGGATTTGCAGTGAGTTAATGATAACATTTTGATGATGAGTGCCATTTAACAGGACACATTAAGAGTTCACTGACTCATATGAACTCTCAGAGATTAAATGTCTTTTGGACCACATGTTTTGGCTTCGCAAACCACCTGCATTCCTAACAGAATAAGGTAGTCAAATGATACATTCCTTCCAAAAACAAATCACCATCCAACCTCTTCCTCTTCTTCCTGGTGTTCGAGGAGTCAGGAAATGTGTTTGTGCATGGCAACCTGACACATTTATGTCTTCTAATGTGCATCTATGTTTATTTGTGTGCTGAAAACACTATGATAGCCGAAATATGTGACTAAAACTTTTATTCTGGAAAATTATAAAGTAGAAATAGATGGGATGAGGTCAGGGAAAGTAGCTTCACCTGAAAGGTAAATCATCATCTTCATGACAAAATAAGTGCTGGAATGCTTGCAAACATCACAAGCCGTTGAAATATAACTCCGAAATAGTATCCAAGGGTGGATTTTTCCTTTACTTGGGTTGAATGCAGGGCTTCCCGTGATGAAAACACACACAAAAGATGAAACTGGAGACTGAGGATCAAGAGAGAAAAGAAAGACAGAGAGACAGACTGACGGACAGACAGACAGACAGAAAGAGAGAGAGACAGGGATTGAATCTGAGCCTTATTCAGGACTCTGGCCCCGGCTGACAGCAGGCAGGTAAACACTGTAACCTTCCTCTGTTTCTTTTTTCCATGTGTGTTCTGCTGGGCTATTAAGTGAACTCCAAATAATGAAAAGCTCCCAGGAGCAGCACGGATTCTCGACTGTGACCTCAAAAAATGTGTTTTGCTTCCCCTCCTGTCTCTGAAAAACACACCTTTGCATGAGCTGTTCTGACTACATTTCTTTAACGTTTCACTTGTTTGATTTCAGTTTGGTGTCAAATGGACATTTACATTGTAGCAAAGTTTTAAATCTATTTAACTCATAATGTCCTCTTCTCTATGGCTTCAGGTTATTGAGCTGCATCAAACCAGGCCTGGTGAAGAAAATCAACAGACTTCCCACCCCCATCGCTGGCCTGGTGAGTCCTCTGTCTTCCTTCACAAACATTATTTGGGTGGAAAAGGGAAACATCACTACTCCCATCCATCCATTTTCTACATATACCTGTTCTTATCCAGTTCAGGGTCCCCCAGGGGGCAGGTACAGGTCCCTAGTCTATAACAGGACTGACACACAGTGACACAGATCAGACTCCCATTCACATATGAGCTATTTAGAGTTGCCTATTGACCTTAAACTGCATATGCTTGGAGGAGGAAACTGAAACCTACGCCGACACGAGGACAACATGCAAACTACAGAACGGCCCAGGGTCTGGGTTCAAGCTGGATTCAATCCAGTTACCTCTACCAAATGTGTTCACTTTCCTTTATTTGTGTATGTGTCAGCAGGATATCTCAACATGTAACAATGAGTCAAGGACGAATTGTGGCAGGTTCAGATTAGATTTGGGATGCAGGTTGTTTGTTGACATTTTTGCCTCTCTCGAAAACTAAGACGCCGGTCTTGATGAAAGAATTCAGATTTGTGTATCCGATGACGGACTGTCAACAAGTTCAATTTAGTACAGCACCACAACACCATTATGGATGTTGATCTAGAATGATGATAGATTTCTCATTTTACATTGGTAAAGAAAGCAAAATAGTGCTGTAAAGATGAAGCTGTAGATAACAATCAGAGTGTAATCATAGGTGTCTGGTCACTGAAAGAGCTCGGATTCAATCCACACAAACAGCCAAGGCGTCCCAGCAGCACCCATGTGTGACGCTGAGGCCCTAGCAGCTCACTCATGGTGCTGCAAGTCAGAGTTAGTGGGATAGACAAACATTAGTTGCTCCAGAATGACCTCACCGTCGTCCCATTGTATAGCTTTCATTAAATGGAGTTAGAATCACAAACTAAAACCATCAAAGAGGGTTTTTGTTTGTTTATTTGTCTGAAACCACGAAAAATTGCTTCCTTGTCCCCTTAGCTGAATGAATGTAGCACATTGTTGTCCATGGTATTATTTCAGAAGCTTACGTTCAGCTTTTGCTCTCAATGAAAGCCTGTGGGTTCAGGCCGACCCAAACACTGATAGGTTTCACTGGAGTACAGTGAAACACAGTGGAGGCCTTTCATTACCACATAAGACCTTGATCTGGATGAAGTGGCCTTTCAGAACCTGGATCCAGATGTAAACAGGAGCACTGTGAAAGTTGATAGGCTTGGAGTTCACCCTAAATCTACTTCTGTGTCTCGTTCACCTCCGACTTTTCCTCCAGTTTTTCTTTTCGTGTCTACAGAGTAATCGGTGTGGAGTGCACAGGTGTCTTGGCCAGACTAAGAATGAGGTAAAGATTATTTTGATTAAAAAAAACTTAACATAAAAGGAAAAATGGAAGAAACCTTGGAACAGCAAATTCAGAGAGATTCCTTCTCTCTTCAAACAGCTGGGTGTGCAACAGGAGCCACAGGAGGGAAAGAATAAAATACAAACAAAATGCGTATTGTAATAGAGCAAAATGATTCAGGGTACCATTATTACTTTTAAAATAGTACAAATTTATATCCATAACATTTTGATCTTTATCTGGAATATGGTTTGTACTGTCTCATCTTTTTTTATTTCTATGTAAAGCTAAAATGGCCTCAGAAATAAATCTAAAGGGATCTTAAAACAACAGGCAGGAAGTTTAGGTTGGGCCCAAATGGCTTCTCTTATCTTATGGCGTCACTAATGGCTGCCGATGAGCCTTCTCTGACTCTTTACGAGGCTCCAGCAATTACACCACCACATTCCTAACCACCATACAATCACTCCTACGGACACAATAGATTCTCCCATTTCAGCTTCTGAAGCCAGGAGCTACTGTACTCGCTCCATCTTGCTAAAGTTTCAGCAGTGTAACCAATGCAGAAATCCAATTATTCAGTTTCTGTTACTTTATTGTCCTTTCTATTGTTTGTTCTCTACATACCGCCTCTCTCTCCTTTTGTGGTAGGATCCTGCAGTCTTTACCGTGTTCATTGGATTTCATCAGATTTCTCTCAATGACATTTTCATCCTTTCAGTGTCTGTTGGATTATGTCAAAGCCGCATGTGTAATCGGTTCATCTGCTTTGGGTGAAGGTCTCATGTTCTTCGTCTTTTGGAGGGCCAATGTAGAGCCATCAGATCACATTTCCTCTCCTTTGACTAGAGGGATTACACTGTGAGAAGTGTTGACCTTAAATACTTAAATCTACCAATGTTAAGTCTTAGTTATTGATTAATTAATGAAAAGCTTTACCGCTCTACAACTTCTCCATAAATTCCAATAAAAACACACGTAAGCCACTGGACATAAGGTCATTCTTATGCCAATATCATTTAACTTCAATTTGTTATTTAAGATCTTCCATGTCGACTCCGTCCTCCTCCTGTTATATCATACGTGGGTCAGACATGGTCAATCAGCTTTTTAATTTGCTGTTTAATCGGCCGTTAAAGCGGCGCAGCAGCGGAACACATTACTGCACAGTGTCAGAGAGTGTAGCACTATTAAAATGAGTAAATCCGCTTTCAAAAGACTCCTGAATGAAAAAGCCAGAGTGTGTGTGTATTGGGAGGTAGGACCGATTAGCCAAAGGGAGCTACAGTGCGTGTGTGTGTGTGGGGTTATGCGCGGTATGTGCTGTATGTAAATGTGTCTAGTGTATATTCCTCTTTGTATATTTTTGTAATATGCAATTTTATGTGATTTTTATGTAAGTTACACACTTTCCATGGTAGGAAATTGACTACCCTCCGCCTAAGGACTACATTTGGAATTTAGTTCTTATCTTATCCAGTCAAAACACATTTATTGTTAACGTCTCCCACACAAATGAATAAAAGATGAATAAAAACTAACAACGTGGGGAGAAAGTGTTCACAAATGGACAAAGTCACTTAAAGAGAGGTGTATTCATGATTTTATGGTATTCTGAAGTATCATTGGAGAGAGGATAGCTGAGCCTGAATGCAAAGTTCTCAAATTTACCATTTAATCTGCGTTACAACCCTCACCTATTGTACGGTCACGAGCTCTGTAACCAAAAGAATGAGGTTGTGGTTCCAAGCAGCTAAAGTGAGGACTTTGGACGTGAGGAATGTAGGAACTGCCGCTCTCTGGTACTGAAAGGAAGCAGCTGAGATGGTTTGGGCCATTCTCCAATATCCTCTTCAACAAGAAGGTGACATTAGAGGGGAGGGTGTTGCGTTTTGTATCCTGTTTGAGACACTTTGGGATACCCCAGGAAGAGCTGGAGGTCATAGCCTGTCGCCTGTGAGAGCTGAACCCAGATAAGAGGTTGGATGGATTATAGGCTGGATTAAATTTGTTTGCGTTCTATAAAAAATACCTTGATTGGCCTAAAGGGGGAGCTACAGTCACAGGGCATAATGATATCTGCATTGGTGAAAATGTGGTAGTTTGAGGGTAAATAACTGTAAAATAGAGATGTTGATAAAACAAAATAAGGGTTTTACTCTAATATCCTCTATAGTAACACAATATACTTAATGATATTTGTATAATATATTTGTGGCATTGCTGGGATTTTTTTTTCCCCATGGCTGTGATTACAATAGGTGAGAAACACATAAACAAGGGTTGTGCTGTTATCAGGCCCATCGTAATAAAACACGGGTTACTCCCCCTTCCTCTTCCTGTTTGGGGGGCTAATGGGAAAACAAGTCCCTGAGGAGTTCGGGTTGTTTTGTGATCAGCCTGTGCGGCTGCATGTGGGTTTGAACCGGTTTGTTGTTTTGCGGTCTGTTGCCTGTGGTCGGCTGGTATTCTGATATTTGACGAGGTGTAAACACACTCCACACAGTGGAAGTTGCGTTATTTTCAGTACATCTGCATCTTATTTAAGATAACTTTCAACCAATACGTGTCGTGAATGTGGAAACTATGTGAAATGAAAAGGTCAATATTGAATTTTTCAAATTCCCTTGTTCACCTTGCACGTGTCTTCAGCAGTTGTCTTTGGCTGGCAGGAGCAGAATTAGGGTCGTATCTTGTTGACACCTTAATGGCTTGTTTCCCCACCCTGGGCTGCTTCCCTCTGGATGTGGTCAAACTCCATAATCTGGGTGTGAACGCGGCTCCGCTTCCCTGAGAAACCCTGGTGATCTGATTGTCGTAGTGAGATATCAGTTACATTGAGCATAGTGTTTCTCTCTCTCACTCACTCTCTCTCTTTCCCACTCACACACACAAACACACACACACACACACACACGCACACACACGTCCAGCTGATTAAAATCATATGGACCATTGGAAACACTGAATTCCGCTATGTGGCCCAGACAGCCCAGGGTTTTCCTTCTATAAATCATTGATCTGCAGTATCTACTGCTTATTTCACATTATTCTTCATTCATATTTCTTTACATTTCGTCATAATTTTGCCCAAAATTATTTCAGTTCTTTTCGTCAAAGACTTTTAGCAAACACATTCTGTCTGTCATTTCTTTACAGTTAACGCCCCGTTTCCTTTGGCAGTGACCTGCACAATAACTCATGCTCTGTCTTACACACACAGACACACACACACACCCAAAACATCCACTAAATACCCTTACTGCAGTTTACAGTGTTAAGTAATGTGCACTTTCTTCTAAATGACTGATCTATTGAAGGTCCCTCCTTATCCTTTGATAAGACTTTTTCATATATTATGAGTGAAGCTGAGTAGCTGTTGACATTGGAATTTGCTACTCGCCATCATTATTAGTGATGATTATTTGTCTTGGTTCAGCAGGGGCCCTTTTTTGAAATTTCTTTTATTGCCCTTTCTTTAAAAATTCACACAAGAAATGCACTGTTTTCTCGTCTTTGTCATCAAATTTTCTGCACAATTTGTTGTGTGTCAGTTTAAAACCTAATTATCACCGCAGGAGCTAAAATATTTTCATATTCCGAGGCGGATTTCCCCTCTAATGTTGGCCCAATCTATCCTTTTCCATTTGTCCAGGAGATGAGTTATACAAGGCTTCTCTATTTTGGTTCCAAGAGTTCATGCTTTTTTCATTTAAAAGTTGAGATTGGTGAGGTGTGAAGGAAGTTCTTGCCACATAGCCTTATCAGAGGAAGTGTTACTTTATCATACAAGAATGTGATGATATTATGACTTTTTGTGCTGTTCTAGTGAAGGCATTCTGATGGAAACTGTCTATGTTCCCCTGTGGTGGCACTTAAAGTCATTTTATTTATAATGTATAGCGTCTGCTAACCCAGGGGTGAATGATGAACGATCATAACAAAAGACAAATAAGGCCATAGATGGATTCACAGCCCAGCATGACTTCAAATTATTCCATTGTTGAATGCCAAACCTGAGCTTTTTTTTGCAAATATCAGAGACCGAGCTGACTTCAGTATCAAAAACCAACATTTCTCGAAAGCTTTTTATTTGCTGAGTGCTTAGAGGTTATTTTTAGGCTCATGCACCATCAATAACTGGGAGCAGTCCAACACATCTGTTGTCTCCTGCTGCTGTCCACCAGCTCCTGTTCAAGTGATTATACGCATGCTTGCTCATGAGCACCTGAGCAGCAGTTATTGAAGGAGTGGAAACAATTTCTCATGGGTTTGAACCCACTAAATCCAGTTTAGGGGTTCCCAAAGTCCAGGCAACATACATTTTCATCATGAGAGAAGGTACTGTATATATGTAGATTACTGATGTAAAGAGAGGGTTCACTCCTCACACACAGACTCTTTAGGAAAAAATCCTTTAGATGTTTGTTATCCTCTGCTTCAGGTTATTGGTGCACTAAAATGTTTCTCAGAAACAGAAGTTATCTATTTTCACGTCGTTGTGTGATCCTGGTCAGCGGTCTGCACTGTGGGTGTGTCCTCCCCGGAGTTTTGCCAAAGTAGTGATTGCTGCTTGTGTGCTTCTGTGTGTGTGTGTGTGTGTGTGTGTGTGTGTGTGTGTTTGTATTTGTGTGCACGTGGGCTGGTGGTGTTGCTTCATCAGGAGAGCAGAGATGGCACTGTCCCAAATGCACAGGAAGCCAGGGGGAGGGATAGGGGTGTTTCAGCACAAATGGAAAAGGACCGTGAGAACAACTGTCTGTGTGTGTGTGTGTGTGTGTGTGTGTGTTGTCTCGTCTCCATGCTTGTAGGCTTGTGCCAGCTATTCTATAGTAAATGATGTATAAAGTGTTTATTATATGTTCCTGTTTTACATACTTATAGACTGTGTGAGTATATACAATGTGTGTGTGTGTGTGTGTGTTTTTGTGTGTGTGTGAGAGAGAGAGGGAGAGAGAGAGAGGACAATATCAGGGTGGAGGGGAAATGGTGACACCCAGAGAAAAGACAGCGATAGAGGGTGAGAGTGAGAGTGTGTGTGTGTGCATGTGTGTGAGAGAAAGAGAGAAAGAGAGAGAGAGAGAGACCAAACCTGGGAACAAGAGAGGAGAGCACAGCTCAGGTTGCATCCAACAAAGAGTTTGTTTGGGAGTGAGCGAGAGAGAGACTTTGGAAGCATAGAGGAGGTGAAGACTGGAGAGAGAAAGAGGAAGACGTGAAATGAGGCTTTTGGGAAAGCAGTTGAAGGAAAGAGATAACCGAGAAAAGGGAAATCAGTTGGAGGAAAAATAGGGTGAAGAGTGAAAGCGGGAGTAATCTGAAAGAGGAGACATACAGAAGAAAGCAAAACCAAGAGGAGTCACGTTTCCTTTGAGCAGGTAGCCTCCATCCTGATTTTAATGCTGTGTGTGTGAGTGAGAAAGAGAGAGTTATTCAATTTAGAGAGAGTAAATGATGAGTTGACCATACGGTACAGAGAGAGAGAGAGACTCGTTGGGTGTGTTGGATTTATTGGCCCATGCGTTGACCCCACTTGCTAAATGTCACTGCGATAATTGTGTGTTATGCAGCATAGCGATACTGATGAAAGGTCGTGTGTGTTCCCTGCAGGACAACCTGAGCGTGTTCCTGCGAGGCTGTGAGGAGCTCGGACTGAAGGGCTGCCAGCTGTTTGACCCTGGAGACCTGCAGGATACGTCAACACGGCCCAACACCAAGTAGGATGAATGATTTATTGTTGCCTGAACTCTGTGTATGTGTATGCGCATATATATATATGGGTGTGCGTTTGAGCATCTTTAGCCCTTCATCACAATATTAGCGCAAGTTTTTGCATAAAGCTCATAAATCCAGGGCCACAGCCCCTCCCCTCAGCTACTAGTGAGGGAATGGTTCTGCTTGGTGAACCATAATATCCAGATGAAAATGATACTGGTTTCAAAATTGAGATTAGAGAGATTAGAACAAACCCTCCTGTGGACGGGTGTCCTAAGTGTGCAAATTTTTACTACTATTTTTAGATGTCTGACTCACTCATACATCGGGCCTCTCATTTGTTGAGATGTGAGGGGAAACCTGAAGCTTTCCATCATAATAAAATACACCAGGATGGCACCGTCCTTCCAGAGCTCATAAATACGTAGCAGATAAATGAGTGTGTGACGTGCGACAGAAAATAATGAATCATGTTTGTCCTTCTGACTTGGCGTAAAGCAGAAGACGAACTGAGCGACAGAAATAGGTCTTGGGGAAATTTGAGCTTTCTTTGTTGTGATAGTGGGAAAAGTCCCATTTATGACAGGTGTCATCTTATTACTCGGCATAATATATTAATACACAACCGTAGATGGATGGTTTACTTGATCATTACCCAAAGTGGATAAATAGTGATAATGATGAACTATTCACTACTCATCTTTACTATTTGTGTCCATGTCTGTGTGTGTGTGTGTGTGTGTGTGTGTGTGTGAAGCTGGCAGTGTGTGTGTCAGGCCCCCCATCTGTCGTCTTCTGTATCAAGACAATGAGCCGCTTCACTGCCAGTGTAAACTACTAAGTAAGACTGAATGGAAGTGTGTATGAGCTGGTTGTGTCAGTCAAGCAACAATGATGTTATCTGTAAGACAAATCTGGTCCTGTTCAACTGCAACGCAGCAGTTTACTTAGTCACTGAACCGCAACTCCTCCTTTGTTGCTTAGTAACAAATGGAATTGCATTTATCAATATGCAGTATTTTTTGTGTGTGTGGGTGTGTCAGTGTGACAGTAGCATGTCACTGTATACTTTCATTCGGAGGAGAGAGAGAGAGAGAGAGTGAATGTGATTTTTGTTGCCATATATAACCAATACAACTAACATTTACACTTTTATGTACAAACCATTCAAGGCCTATACGTTTATACTGCTTACTAACATTAACATTATTTAACAATAACTTTATTACATATCATTAATAGCTGCAGTGGTTGCTGTGAGATGACTAACACATCAGCCACTATTACACACTCACACACAGTTTGTGAGTTTGTCATGGATATATTATCTGAATAGCTTATTAGCTACTTTACTACTTATTCATGTGAAACCACTTCATCTTTGAGTAACTTATTTTCTTTTCATGTATTTCCACCATGCACATTCTTCACAAATCTCCATTCGCTTGAATCATAATGGGAGAAGTGTGTGTCTTTACCTTTTGGCTTCTCTGCTGCCTGACACAGATCCATCTGGGGGTTTTTTTTTAGCAGATAACTGGGTGATGGTTGGTGGTAAACATCCATCCATTCATCCAGCTAGCATCAAATTATAAATATTAGCAGCAACATTTTTGTTATTTTAACAGCTTCTATCCTGGCTGCCATAGCCTTTTTATTGAAAGACATGGGATTTGATATTAAAAAAATAGAACAACACAGACATATTTGTTTTGCCTGTGGTTTGTCAGGTAATGGTGTAAAAATATTAATGCAAAATTAATAAATTTTTGCCAGCTTTGCACTAAGTGTAATGTTTGCACTCAAACACAATCAGGCATAATTTACATGAGTGAGTCAGTCTAGAATCCAAATGAAAATGAGATCTAAATGCAAAACTCTGCTGTCATTGTCCCCTTAGTTCCAACTCTATGTTTTTTTCTAACAGTTATGTAACACAGTGTCGTACAAGATGTTATTTTCTTTGCGGCTCTTACGTTTGACAGCTGGCAGTTTCGGTGCCTCTCTGCGGAGTCTCTGGGCAGGTGTTTACTCATGTAGGAAACAGCTTTGGACGGAGTGACGAAGCGACAGGCAGGTTGTGCGTTGCTCAGAGCTAAGGCATGAAATGACTCCTCTTCCTCCGCCTGCTGATGGAAACAGATCCATTTCAAAGATGAGTGACAGGGTGCCAGACAGAGACAAAGAGAGGAAAGAAGAGATGAGCCGTGTTTGCATTCCACTGTCGAGCAAATTTCAAGGAACTTTTCAAATGGGGCAAAAAGCAATATACAAATTAAAAGTCTTTCCTTCAAGCTAATAACGTCAATAACAGAAATGCACTTGCACAAGAAACGGAATCTTTCAGGCCCTGATTAGCATTGAGTTGTAATTATGTTCAACGCCAGCCATTATGTCATTTTTCATGCTTTAATATAAAAAAAAGATATTTTCAAAAACCCATGAAGCATTTCACAGAGTGCATTTTTTCTAGTTTTAACTTCTGCATTAAACACAATGGGAGTTATTAACAAATAAATATTGTATATTGCATATTTTCAGGCAAAAATGTGTCAAAATATGATGGAAAACTTTTAATAGTGCGTTTGTTTCTTGCACTACAGTGATGATAGAGTAGTGTTTGTGTTTGAATAAAGAAATGGTGCATCATAGAGACAGAGGGAGAGAGAGAAGGGAATAATATGCGTCAGTTTTAGGAAGCTCGGGCCCCTAGATGTGATCTAATACATTGTGGAATCCATTTGTCCTTCAGCTGAGGTAAGAATCAAAAGAAGCAACCTGTCTCTGTTTATTTAGTCAGCTGACAGATAGAGAGGGAGGAAGGGAGGTTTGTAGCGTCGTCCCCTCAGGTGTCTTTACCTCTTTGTTGTTTTCTTCCTCTTACACTGCCGTCTTTCTCATGTCACTTCTGTCACAGATAAGTTTCGACATGACTCGTGCGTTTATTAACAAACCTTTCTCATCATATACGAAGGTCCTATGGAAACTCTTATGTATCTATAGAAGATCGTCTGATTGCCGCTTCAGTGTGGATCCCTGTTATTGGATTGGATTTGATTTAGTGTTCATCAATATTGTGTTAATAGTGACGTTGTGTTGTAATGATCGCTGTGAATTGGCCTCCTGCCATGAACTCTGGATTGACACGATGACTTCATCACATTGGTAATGTAACAGTCACGGTTTGTCAGTGTGTGTGTTGTTGAGTGACAGGGTTATAATCCCATCCTCTTCTATGGTTAAGGCGTGAGTTATCCCTTCGCTGTAAGAAAACTATGTAGAGTGATGTTCTATAGTTAACATTTTATATTTTTCTGTGTATTTACTCTATTCTGCTGCTGTTGTCTCCCTGTCTTAACCTCAAAAGATGCATTTTCACAGCCTGTGTGTGTGTTGAGGTCAGTTTTACAGCCTCTTCGTTCTGCTACCCATTTATAGCTCCAAGCGGTGATCCACAAGATCTTCCTCTTTGCATTTTGGCACCATCCCTTGTGCTAAACAGCCATTGCTGCGGTGTATCTGCCCTTAGCCTCCGACACTCTGCCAAACCTTCTGGCCACTGACACGACACCAAATCTGGTGTTTACTGTGAATTTTTGTGAGCTAAAATCAAACTGCTGCCATCAACATAATTGTTGTTGTGCAGTTAGATACCTTGTGAGCCAAAATCTATTTTCAGCAAGTTTTCCAGTCCTGGCCATATTATTCTATTTCAGGTATCCTAAACAATAATGTAACAAAATAAAACAAATTAAGCAACAAAATATACACAGAAATATAAGAGATCAATAGTTGTTGATGTGTGTTGTTTGTACATTTTGATTTGTTGTTCTGTGTGAGTTTGCTGTAGATGTTAGTTATTCATACTTATTATTGTTCTCTCTCTTTCTCTGTCTCTCTCATTCAGGGGGGGAACCGATTGCAGCCGGAAACTGAAGAATGTAAGTGATTTTTTTAAATTACAGTGGAAAAAATGGTTATTGTCCAACATGTGTGTTTAAGTAGAGACGTGTAACTTTTCATGCTGTTTTGCTTTGATCTACGCACACCTGCAGTAAAAACACTGAAATATTGAAGATTGTTCGGTACATCTTGACTTTACAGGCAAATGTTGGGAAAATGTTTTTTATTAATTTTTAATGAATTTGATATTTAATTTAGATGAATTGAAAATCATTGAAGATGTTGTTTGAAATAAATGACCGGGTTCCAGTGGGGGCCTCGTATAAAATCAGGGGTTCATCTTTAGGACTTTGTCCATCTTGTCCTATTTTTATGGGATTGTATTTCTGTATTTTGTCTAATTATTAATTGGTAATTCTCTGACAATTGTCAAAACACAGTACTCTTGTCACCAAAAAGTAAAATAAAATGTTAATGATAATCCAGCTGTTGCTATTCTACCTTTTCCAGCTATGCTTCTTCTTCTTCTTCTCCTTTGTCTTTCTGCTGTCTCATTGTTGTATGTATTTGACCTCTAAACATGTGAACTCTACTCTATAATCATACTCTAACTGCTGTATCTGTTCCAGCTCTTCTTTTTCTGTTGCTCTGCCAAATGTCATCCTTTTTTCTGGGCTCCTTTATTTCATCTATCTGTGTATTTGCTATCTTGTGTTACTGCTCTTGTCTTGGTGTTGCATGTGTCTGTTTTCCTCCCATTTTCTGTCACTGCATTAAGTTCAAGCCATAATGCTCGCTCCACCCAGTCTGCAGTTTCAAGCATCTCCCTCTCTCTCTCTCTCTCTCTCTCTTGCTCGCTCACTGACGTTAGTGCACACTGTGGAGCAGTGATGCTAGCCTGGGTTGCCACCTCATTTAGCTGACTGCACACACAGACTCTCATTACACTGCTGCATTAGTCAGTGTAAGCAGTGACAAACTCCTTCGGCGTTACCAAGGACCTACGATTAGGTGCAGAGGCTGAGTGTGTGGACTGTGTTCTTCCAGCAGCTGTCTCTGCAATACATCACATACTGAGAGAAGAGAGACCTGCACCAAGAGGCATTGCTGATGTGGAGATAAAGGTGTTTTTGCAAAGAGATGGACTTTTGATGTCGAAAGAAGCTATTCGGTATCTTGATGGAAGACTGCTTGAGTCACGAAATGATCATTTAGCAGGTGTCGATATGTGTGAGTGTGGAGGATTTGCATCTATGCATAAGGCTATCTCGTAGGTTTGTGGATTATGCCACGGCTTGATATTGGGGGTGTGTGTGCCTGTGTTTACTGTGTGTTTGCCTGCTTTGGATCACGCATGATCTTGTGTATATAATAGATTGTTCACTGCACATGAAACAAAGAGGCGATTGTGTCTTCAGTGGAACCTCCTAGACAGGTCTGTCCACATCTTCCATTGGTGACAGATTTGAGAGGAAAGGTACTCATCATTCTTCTCTGTCATGTCAATGTTTATGCTTTTACCAGTCATCTCATTCAGAAACTGTAGCGGTTGACTTCTAGCTCCAGGCAGAGCTGTGTCATGATTTCCTCTTGTGTATTGTGTAGTTTGGATCCATAGGAGGTGTACTAGTAAGCACATCGACCACAGTTGCTGACCTACTTACAAAGCGTACTGTCAGGAGTTACAGTTTTTGCTCAGTAGTGTACTGATAATTTACAGTGAATACGGCAAGGCCCAATGTGGCTGCAGCACAATGTGTGCACTGGAAAGTTTAGTGGCATCCCTCCAGTAGCATCCTTTTTAGACAGCGGACTATATGTACATGCTAACTGCATCATTTCTAAATATAAGAATTCATCATTAATATTGGCAAAATGATGATGATGATGATGATGATGATGATTAATTATTATTAGTTGCGATTGGGAATTTATAGTGTATAGTTAATTTCTCCCTCTTGTCTCCCATTCAGTAAGAAACAATCGCTGGAAATACATCAATCAAATAACCATCACAATAACACACAGTCAACATAATAAGCAATAGTGACAGCCCAGATGAATTTCCCTTCAGGATTGGACAAATATCACATAGGAAAAAAAGCCTTTTGGCTCCGCGTTTCTTCTGATCTGTAGGCCCGTTTGTTTGCTCTTCCCTCAAGTATGTTTGAACCTCAGAGCCTGTTTACACTGACAGTATGACTGAAATAAACACATTAAGCTGCGCTGAGCTTTCTTATCAAAGCAATCCCACAGGAGGGCCGGTTGACATGGACACAGTAAATATAGCTTGGAACACTTTGCTATAGTAGTCCAGCTCTGTGTCATCTGTACGGCTTTGTACATGGTCTGTATATTTTACAATTGAGGTGAAACCAAATTGATTGAAAGTATAAGCAAGCAAACTTTCCACATATTCAGTTATAAGAATCTACACAATCTACAATTATTGATTAATGATCATCTCTACATTTTCATGGTGACACCATGATGTCCAGTCAACAACATCTGTCACACATCATCAATTAATGAGTTCATCTACCCATTGATCTACTAAGTTTCTCTGTTTGAAATGTTGACATCACTGCTGCAGTTTTTCTAATCAGAGCTAACCATTAGCTAACCTGTGAGTAAATCTAAATCTCTGTAGCTTGTGAAGTGTTGCTGTATGTGTGCAAGAGGAGTGCCTCAGGTCAGAAACCCTGGTTTGGTCTTGTCTTGTTTGTTCAGGAAGCTGTGCTGACATATAATGGGGCTGTAAGAGGCCGGATCTTAATGTCCCGGAAACCAGTGTGTGTTACATTGTAGGGTAAAGTGAAATGAAAAGTGAAAACGTGTTTGTCTCGTGCACTCAGGAGCTCAGGCCTGTGTGGCTGTTGTTGTGGTTTTCAGAAAGGTAAAGTGGATTTACAAGTTACATTTTGTCGAATAACTTGGCTCACTGATGAGCCCATTAGTTATCTATGTCATATCCTGTATTACCATTGATCAATCTGCTCAGCAACACAGATTGTTCATTTTGTGAAGGTGTGAAAAAGGTTTTATTTTATTTTATTTAAAAAGCTTGTACAGAAAATACCACGTTGTATTTTAACTAGTTAATAGAATGCTGCCCACGGTTTGTTTGGGTCCTGTGTGTCTGTGTGTGATTCCTGCTGAGGCAAATGCAATTTAAAATCTCTTCACACTGTCCGTGTGTATTTTTTTTCTGTCGTTCAGGTTCTGATCACCATTTACTGGTTGGGTCGTGCTGCCAACAGCTGCACTTCCTACAACGGGCCCACGCTGGACGTGAAAGAGTTCGAGAGCCTGCTCTCTCAGATGCGAAAGGTTTGTCAAGTCAAAGTAAAAAAAGTAAACAGGAGAGAAATGTCTGTTGAGTTCGGGTGAGAATGCTGCGTGTTAAATTTAGAGACACAAACGCCTTATTGGAGCTACTTTTGCCACGTGAAGCTTTGCTGTGGGTAGTGCAGCACTTTAAGGATTAGCGTGATTGTCCCATTAGTGCTATCCCATAAGCAGGAGATCACAGATTTGAAGCTCATAAGAGCCAATTTCAAAGTGATCCACAATGAGACATGTGATCTGTACCTGGTGTCTGGGGATGAGAGTGTTTGTTTGTTTATATAAAGTTACAGTTTTATTCCCAGTGATGACCTCACTTCAGTCGTGCTCCAATTTCAATCATCAGTACTCAGGATCCAAAGTGACAGAGAACATTCAGCAGAAGGGATTCCACAAGAAATAAACACAAACACTCACAAAACACACACACACACGCCCCATGACAACCACTTATAACCATGATGTCACTACTGTGCAATTTATTCCACATTGTTTTGTCCTTTTGCTCCTCTATAAAAGCTACTGCCAATGCAACAAAATAAGTTTCCCAGATGTCCTCACATCTGTCCCCATAAAAAATCTGTTTTTTCCATGAAACAAAAGCGATATCAGTGTAAAAGAAAGGAGAGGATACCAAAGGAAGGGTCAAATTTGGTAGAAAATAGTAGAGAAAATGAACTGATTTAGCAATTCATCCATTGAATTTTGGGTCCCACCCACCCGTCTATCTTTTGTTCTCGCCACGGTATTTTTTTTAATCTTTTTTTAAATTTTTTTATTGGCTGTCTCTAATTGTATGTCATTTGTGTATTTGTAGACATAATTGTAAAAGTAGTAAGACAGAGAGAGAACTGGATGAAGAGGAATGAGGGCTCCATGAGGATAATTTCTGGGAACCCAGAGAAAGCAAAAGTGAAAATAGAGTGTAAAAGAGATAAATATGGCTTGGGCTCTCCAAAGAGACGTTGTTTGCTTGTTATAGAAGGATGTGAGTAACGAACAGGAAATCAGTGGGAACAGATGCACGAGATCTGGTTTTGGAGAGGAAAACGTTTGTAGACAGACAGAGGAAGACTGTAATGAGGTGATGATAGAGCAACACAGGAGCAGAAAAATACTCAAGTTAGAAGCCAGATGTAATTATAAAGAAGGGGAGAAGGGAGATTTTGTTGAAAATTATCAAACTGATCTGTCTCTTGGAAGCATTTGCAATAAAAATGGGTCATAAAAACGTAAACAGTGAGCTTTGAATAGTGATGCGTTGAACAAATTAATGTGTGGATCCTTTTGAGTGAGATTTTACTGATTTTGATGATGATGCTTTTCAAGTAGTGATCAATAAATGCTCATTTAGAGTAGTTGGCTGCAAAGGTTATGCCTGCTTCTTATATGCTCTTGAATCACCTCTGTTCAGGAGGCGGAGGAGGCAGAGAGCCCTAAACGCAGCATCCGGGACAGCGGCTACATCGACTGCTGGGACTCCGAGCGCAGCGACTCCCTCTCCCCACCACGACACGGCCGTGAGGACTCGTTTGACAGTCTGGACTCCTTCGGCTCACGTTCACGACAGACTCCGTCGCCGGATGTCCTGGTCGCCCGCGGCAGCAGCGATGGTATGAAACTTTGACGCAACACTCTTCATCATCACATATGATTAAAAGTACTAGCTGGTTAGGGCAATCAGGACTGAAATTTAAGTTGAATCAACAGCCAAAATGAAGCCATCACACAAATTTCTGTGGATGTTTTTTTATCCCAGTGCTGACATCAGGTTATTTTGGTTGCGCAAGTGCGTTTTATAAGCCAGCTTTATGTTGTCATCAAAACCTGTCCAATGCTCCACTGCATCTCAATTAGACCCTCGTAAATTTTAATGAAAGCCTATAAAAGGTTAGCTACCACAAAGTGTAATCAAAGTGTAAATATTTCTTTTCTGAAGTGCGTGTGGGAAAACAGAGTGAGACCAAACATCCTGTCAGACTGTATTTTTGTTTGGAGGTAAGAGTACAGGAAATTACAGTCCCCAAAGTGAAGCTGGTCAAAAATCAAATTAGCCTCAAACTTAGCTGTTTGCCTCCTAGATTTAAAAGCGACAGTGTGGCTTTTGATATTTTTTCCCTCATTTTTTGGGGGGTAATATAGTAACAAGTTTGTGCTGATCAGAACACAACGTGGCCTTTAGGAGACAGTACCTAATGGCGTGTTTTCCCTCTGTTAGTTCAGCTCTATTGGTGCAAGCGAAAGTAGAAATGGACTGATGTGTCTTATGCACATTAAAGAACGGCAACGGTATCAAAATAGATCCCTAAATGAATAAAAAACAGGGAACCCCGCATCATATATTGTATATATTATTTACATCATACTGTACATCCTCCGTAATACCAGAAATAAGCAGCTAAACATCAGTGGCAGCTGTTCCGAATTGAAGAGCAAAGGCCGTCTCATTTGATATTCCAAACGCAGATTTTTCAAGACCGACATGACTTCCTCCTCCCACAGTCGCCTCATTAGAGCAGAATTCTGAGCTGCATCAACACATTGTTTAATAGCTTCTTCCTCCACCACGGATAACCCACAGTCACATTTTCAGACTACTTGTTGTTCTGTACGCCCACTCATCATAGACATGCTCACTCTGCAGTCATTTTTGGAAAATGGTATCATCAGATAAAGATATATAGCAGTCCTATTCAGAGATGTGTTTTTTAAGATTATTACCTGTATATGTATTACATGCAGATCAGTATTTTGGGTAATGGGGTTGACACCGACAAGAGGAGAGTAGCTACAACAGCAGGTATCAGACCATCAGAGGGAGCTTTGAGTTCGCCCAGAACAACAGCATCCATTGATTGCCCTCCACACAAACTTGACTCAGCTTGGTTCTCTCTGGCCTGACCTTTAGACGAAGCCATTTCACTATTCAGACTCGTAAACTGAGTGTAATTACAGGACAGGGAGCAACTTTAATTCAATCTCCGAACGAAATTCAATATCGGCAATGCTGTTTTGTTTGATCAAGGTTTGGTAGATACACAGTGATGATAAATGAGACTCTGTGCCTCTGGTGCTCCTTCCTGTGTTTTGTTTTTTTTCAGGATGCAAACAAGAATATGTCATTGAGGTATATTTAATTTTTGATTTATTGCCTTTTAATTAAGTGTTCACCCCACACCTTTTCACCTGAGGATTTAGTATTGGGAAAATATTGGCGATAGATTATGTAAAAATGTATCACTGCTCATCTTGTAAACAAAACAACATAAAAAAAATAAATTCTCTCCATCATCGTATGAATGTTTGGTTGGCTGTTCTATAGCTCAACACTGACAACTACTGACTGCAATAAGATGCTTTAGATGGAAACAAGTTGTTTTTGACTGCTCCAGCCAGTTGTGTGTAACAAAGTGAATTTCCACGTGGTCCAGATGAGCTTTGAGACCTCCTGATTACAAAGCATTATATCACAAACTATAAATGGCTGATGCTTTTTATGCACGATAAACGCCAACGGCTAGTCAGACAACTAATGCAAACAACCAAAGCATGTCTAATATTGTGTAAGTAAACAAATCAAAAACAAAGTTGGCCCGGCACAACAAATCACCAAAGGATGGACTCTTATCTCACTTATTGTCAAAGATGGCGTTCTCTGAGTATCCATTCCATCATTTACTACCAACTAATGCTTTGTAGTTCCTTTGAGTTCTGTCTCAATTTTACAGTTATTAAAAATCGGAGTGAACTGAATTGGATGCTTAAATGTTTCCGTTAGAATGCCAACTCTTATGAAGTTCGTAGGTTTCTGTGAAGCTTTGGTATAGGGTGGCACCGACCCACGATGAACGTTCCCCTGCGCCTTACTGTTACCATATGTGTAGATAAAATCGACATATGTTGTTACTTACAGACGGATAGAAGCTCAACTCACTTATGTTTCCAGTTGATGGGTTAAGAGTCATAATTGAGCCAATCATTTGGATGTGCAGATACCCCAAGGCCACTTTTGGGCCTTGATCTGTCAATCATACAGCCACTTCAAAATGATGAAGTCTATTGATATAGAAAGAGCAGTTCTCACCAGTTAAAAGATGCCAGTTTCCACCGAGACCGCATATATCTGTTCATTTTACAGTTGAAATGTGGTTGAAGTAGCCTTCCAAAAATGTCCCTTAATCACCTGTTACTTATTTTGGAAGGGATGTGAGATTAAGTGAAGTCAGATTTGAGAAAAATTGAACATGTAGAAAAATGCCATGATAAAATGACAGATAAGACCTGTTCGTAGGAGCTATTCAACTTTTCTGTCATACAGAACGCTGCACTATAAATTCACAGGCAATGAATACAAAAACAATGAATTCCAGTAGCACATGTGCAGGACATTTTGAAGAGTTCTGAAGATTTTCCGTCATCCAGGTCAGGATTATCCAAGGGAATTGAAAAGAGGTTAACTGGACTTGGATGAAGATCTTTGAAGACGTCTCAGAGAGGACTTTTGGGACCGTTGGAGGAGATCTTTGGTAAACTGAGGCCTATCGGACACAACCGGCTACTCGCATAAACTGAAAATCAGTGAAAATCACTTAAATGAAAGGAGAAATGAGCAGTATGCTAGCAGTACATTTCACAGATTACACAGTTTTCCATATTGGCGTTTGCGTTCAGTATCTCGGATTTCTTAAAGCGATTGATACCTAAGTATTATATATGAAAATAGATATAAGTATACAGAAATTCTCATTCCAGGAGAATTGAAGTCATCTTCCTGTGAAAGACCTTGAGCGGTGCGTTTCAGCAAAGCCAGGTGTTCCTGCTGACATTCAAGAATCTGAAACAGACTCAGTGGCATCATGAGTGTTTTCTTCTGTACAGCAGCCTAGAATTTATTCAGAGTGAGCTGCACAATAAAATAAAATAAAATAAATCACTGCTTATGTTTATGACATGGTCTTTTTTTCTATAAACGGGTCATCAACATGCTACGGTTTGATTTATGGTCAACCATTGGAATGCACAACAACACTAGAACAACAACACTACACTACATTAGCAATCCTGAGTAACGGTCATGGAGTTTTTTACATCGGTCTCTCTCTCTCTCTCTCTCTCACAGCCACACACACACACACACACACGCACCCTCATTCTCTCTCAGTGACTCAGCAGGTTGAAGCCTCTCTCTCTTAAAGGGAACAAATGGTATTTCAAAGCATATGATATACGTTATGAATTACTGCAGCACAAATGATTGTTATAGTAGACAAACATAAGGCCATGTGAGCACTGCCGTCCCAGAGGGATCTGAAGGCATTCAGAACCAAGGTGTGAGATCTGATCCGCCCAGTCGGACATGTTGGGCATATCTCAATATGTTAAAAGAGTTAGACCGATTAGCTGTTGATTCTGCCAACCTGAAACATGTAACCGACTCCATTTTTGTCTCCCCGTCCCCCCAAAAGGCCGTGGCAGCGACTCAGAGTCCGACGCCCCGCCCCACAGGAAAATACCAGACTTACGGAAGGACGACATGTTGGCGAGGCGGACCTCTGTCAGTGAACTGCGAACTGTCATGCCCTTCAACCAGTACCTGCCCAACAAGAGCAATCAGAGCGGATACGTGCCCACGCCACTCCGCAAGAAGAGAAGCGATAAAGAGGAGGGAGGACGAAAGAGTTGGAGTACTGCCACTTCACCTATAGGGGGAGACAGACCTTTCAGGTGAGTGTGGTCGAAACAGGAATGAGAAAAAAATATCATTGTCTTCATTGTGATTCATTGTTGTGAAATGTTGTGTATTTTATTAATGTCAGTCATCCTGGAGGATATCTCGGTTGCTATAATGTAGACAAACAATCATCGTGTTCAATGCTATAAATAAATGATCGTATCTTAAACCTTGGCACTTGCTGCAGTATACAGTTTACAGTTTACAGTTAATAACTGAGTGATGCTGCATGTAGGAGTGTGCTGTGTATTTATGTATTTGACGGGGAGACTATGATGAGTTGAGGCGTTGCCTTGGAAAATGAAGAAATTCAATAATTTTGGCCTCACCAAAGGAGACGGAAATAAGAGAAGGAATTATTTGTTGGTGGAAAGTGGAGCAAAGTGTTTGGACAAAAGAGTGAAGAGGAATGATATGTGTGAGGAGTCACCCATTCATCACAACACAGGCACAGACGACAGCAGGCAGTCGCTAGTGCTGATTCTTTAACAGACTGTTAATGAAATCAAGGAAAAGCGGATAAGTCCATAGTTTAGATCTGGACACAAATGAATTGAATTAAATGAACGATGAAGGAAGATTAGGTCACTTGTGTGTCACTTTTATTTCCCTTTGCGCTAATGGGAGTAGCTTATGGAGAGCAGATGTCTGTTTTTGAATGAGATAACTGTAAAATATGCTGTACAGACAGAAAAAGAGAGATCTTACAGTGAGAAGGTCTCACATGTTGGCATTTATCAGCTTGGCACCCTTACATTCATTTCATTGTCAATGCCTTGATCATCCATATCATTGTTTACTCATTTCAGATTTTTTTCTTCCTCCTTTTCTGTGCCTCATATCATGGTGTTTTGATGTTTCTCTCCTCGCCTCCCTTTTCCTCATGTCGATGTACGTGTCCCCTGTATTGCTTTTGTTGTTTTCCTCGTCTTGTAAATGTCAAATTATCACCATCCTTGTACCACTGTTGGGGATTTGCGATTACCTGTGAATACCAGTCCACATGAGTCTCCCAGCTTAGTCAGCCTACCCAGAGAATCCTGTAGTCCAACCCCCACCTGGCTCCCTGATACCCATACACAGATTCAGCCGAAGAACCACAGTACTAAGGAGGAGGAAGAAAGAGAGCTGACTCCTTCCCGGCTTACTGTTGAGGTCCTTCAGATGGGCCACCAGCCCCTTGCACAGCCCTCCAGGGACACCGTAGTACACCTGACTGTCACCTCAGAGCAAAGGTCTTTGCCTTTTTTATCCCCTTCAACACCAACACCAGTAAACAGCAGTATTGTACTTTTCAGTCCAATCAAACGCTGCATCAGTCAACTTCCTGGAACAGCACAATTTCAACCAGAGTAGAAAAGCTGATCGTTCACTTTGTTTACATGCACTTTAAAAGTTCCATTATGTATTGCCATCTACCCACTCAGCCATCCATCCATCCATCCAGGAGATTCTGGCCCATTGTTGAACTGCATATTTAGGAGGAACAATTTTCATCCTGGTTTGTGGATTTGGAGAAGGCTTATGATCGTGTTCCTCGAGGTGGTCTGTGGGACATACTCTGGAAGTATGGGGTGCCCAGGTTTCATCCTTATACACTAGCAATACCCTATACACTATACAAAGCGAGAGCTGTATTAATGCGTCGCTGTACCGGACCTGAGAGTACAGCCGCTGCTCCTCCACGTGGAGAGGAGTCAGCTGAGGTTGTTGGGGTATTTCATAAGGATGGCCCCTGAATGCCTCCCTTTGGGGGTGTACCAGACAACGTCCAACCGGGAGGAGTCTGAGGAGCAGACCCAAGACAACTGGAGAGATTACATCTCTGGCTTGGGAACTTGTAGGGATCCTCCAGGAAAGTCTGGAGGCAGTGGTCATAGAAAGGGATGTGTGGGTGCTCTGTTGGCCGTGTACCCACCACAATCCTGATGAGGATTAAGTGATTTAGAAAATGCATGGATGGATGGATGAATGGATGAACAAATCAAAATATGATCACTCTGAGTATTAGACCTAGATTATGCAATTTAAAACAGGTTTTCCAGGCATTTAGACACCATAATCTGAGTATGTCACAGATGTGGCGCAGATACACTTAATACTGTAATTGCACAATACTCAATGTATGTAATATTGTATAATATTCGTGCATACTCAAAGTACACTTTGATTGCAGCTGATTTCATGTTTACTTGGACTGAAAACCTCGAGACTCTTGGAAGAATTTCCTCATCGTATTTTGGGGGTTTTCACAGCCCTTTGTGTTCCTATTAGGAAATGCGTCTCGCTAACCAAAATACACCCAATTCCAATGTTAGAAATGAAAAATGAGTTCCTTGGTTCGTCACGGTGTCACACATGATCAAGTAGTAGGATGTCAGGGCTGACAGTGTCATCCCTGTCCTCTCATAGCTGTTGTTTCCATCTGGCCCTTTTCCTCTTTGGCACTGTCACTGCCCAGATCACTGTTTCCATTAAAGTTCACTCCCAACCTTATTCACAGCATCTTAACAATGAGATAAAATATAAATCATCAATATTATGTTGAATTGGTTTAGGAGACTTTTTTGTGTGTGTGTCTCTGTGTCATGATTGAAAAGCAGTGCAATGTTGCTACCTTGACAACGGTTGGTTTAGGTCTCATAATATTTCACAATCATCTTATCAGTTGTTAGTTTGTCACATCCCCCAGTTCCCAGCTTCTTCTGGAATCTGCTGGTTTAAAGTTTGGTTTATCAGCACGTTAGGGGAGTGAAGAGATTCCTCTGTAGAGAGGGGGCTCGTACATAGCTGCGTTCCAAGCAAGAGGAGCTTTTTCCCGGATGTTCCTAAAAGCTTTTGATATAAAGCAC
Source organism: Brotula barbata (assembly GCA_900303265.1). Lineage (NCBI taxonomy): Eukaryota > Metazoa > Chordata > Actinopteri > Ophidiiformes > Ophidiidae > Brotula > Brotula barbata. The sequence goes on from OMNV01000784.1 coordinate 48,891, forward strand.
TGCTGCTTTACTTGGTAACAGCTTGCCTGTATCCTGAAGAGGGAAAAAAAGGCTAAGGCCAGACTTTTCTTTTTCTTTTTTTTTTTTTAGTATTTTTAGTTGTTGCCAAAAGCAGTTCCGAGTTTAATTAAAATTGTGTTATCCCCAGCAAACATTACATTGGAAAGTCACGTTCTTTTGAAGAGCTGGAGAATCCACGGTCACAGAGATTGTTTCTGTCAGTTTGACTGCGAAATAGTGTGGGAGAATTCACATTCTGTTTTGTGGTTTTTGTTTGTTGGCAATTAATACGGCTTCTAATCTTGAACGTAAATGTCAAGTGCAGTGCGATGTTTTTATTGTGGTTGGTGTGTTTGGGGGGAGAGAGTGGTGTCGGTGTCATGTTTCTGTGGTTCACTCACCGTGGCCACTTCAGACAGGGATGACGCTGTGACAAAGCCACATCAGTGCTGATATATTTCGATTTGAGATTATCGTAACAGTGGGATTGGTTTGGGGTGCTTGTGTGTGTTTGTGTGCTTGGGACATTGTGTTACATGGTGCTCGCAGCTTAGATGACAATTGGACACCTGCGGTAGATGGAGCAATCAGGCAGGAATCTCTTTAGGGTTCTGTCGCAAAGACTGCAGGGATGCACGCTGGATGCAGACTGAAATGGAGATGCTGTGAAGCTGGAATGTTTTTTTGTGAGCATAATTTATCATTGTGTGACGTGTAGTTTTGTCTCTGTGGCTCTCAAGTGGAAAGGTCTTTGTCACAATGTTGAAATTCAGGCTAAGCATCAAAATATTATCCATGTTAATCAGTTTGACCCAAGACTGGATTCAATAACATTGAACATTGTAATCCTGATCCTGCTAAATTGCTGATATAGGGTAACAAACCCTGGGAATAAAACTGCACACACCTACAAAAGTGACCATGCATGCAGACAAAAATGAGTGCTTCCACACACATAAACACACTCGCAGGGAACATGAACTCACGACCCACCCTCAGGATGTAAGGAAATGAGGCCTTCTTCCTTCCCTGACCCTGAGCGCAGCTTGGACCGCGTCTGGCCTTTTCACAGCCGGCAGCTGGCCAGTCTCTCCCTCCCTGCCATGTATTTTGGGAATTTACAGTCCAATAATACACCTCCCAGAAAGTAGCCATATATCACAGCGTGAAAAGAACATTCAGTGAATTTTGTTATGGCTTTGTAAATCAAATGTGTTTCTTCATCCAGTCACCTCTGAAGGATTTGTGTCCATGCTGTGTTATTGTCCCAGATTTATGTCCCACAACCTCCATTTAGGCACCTTTGGAGGAATGCTGCTGTCTGATGATCCAGGGTGATCACCAGGCAGCAATACGTTTTAGTTTGCTCTGCTCTCTGCAGCACTGCAGCGCGATCGTGCTCAGAGGAACTCTTCCACCAGCCGTCGAGCCTTGCAGCGTACGAACCCGCAACCGCCACGGTTGCTACAAGCCCCATCAACATATCCAGGAAGCTTCCCCCTGAGACAGACCGTGAGGAGGTAGGACTGAGGAAGGGAGGCACCGGAGTCCTGTTAGTCCCAGACGCAGAGCGTGATGATATGTGGACCCGCCGAACACTGACCTCACCCAAACACGCCACTACCCCGAGTCCCACCCGCTTCCTTCCTGTTCCTGCTACCTTGGCATCCGCTATCGTAGCAACCACCAATACAGGTCAACAGAAGGCGAGAACACTGAGCGAAAGTGACGAGCCGCAAGAACGGCTGCCTTGGTTGGACAACAGTCTTCCAGCAACGTGAGCCTCATCAAGCAGCTACACTACATATTATGAATTTCTACCAATAATTACAACTACACAGTCCCACATTTATCCCAAGAAATCGACAGTATCCACCATCCATGCTACTCTTTCTCAGCACTCCAACTTAACTGCAGACAGGAATGATCCCGAGTTTGGATGAAATACTGCAGCTACCCTGAAGATTGCATGACATGTACATGTATGCAGGCTGATATTGTTTGTTTAGCAGTTATTAATGTACACTGACTGTGGGGCTGTACGATATATTGTATATTTATCATTATCACAACAGCAAACGTATGCAAAGAGGGCTGCAGGATATGTTTCTAATTCAGCTGCTTGAGAGCCACTCAGGAGAAGGAAGTTACTTGGAAGCTCCTCCGTCTTGACACGCAGTATACTCACGCTAACCTGCAGGATTTGTTTACACGAACTCTCACTTTGGTTGCAAAAAGCGCGACAATGTGCACAGAACTTCAGGATTGTCTGGGAGACAAATAATCTCGTCCTTGATGCTGCTTGTCTGTGACAGTTAGTAAGTTTGAATTTACAGCCTATAATTGCAGCATGTAAAATTGGAGACAATTTGATATTGCACACCTTAATTGTACTCATCGCATCATTTATCTTTATGGCATCATTCAACAAGTAATCACACTTTGCCGTTTTTCCTCAATATCGTGCAGCCCAGATAGAATGCATGGCAACTCTCCTTTTTTGTCTGTTGAGCAAATTATTGATGAAATATGCATGATGTAGCTGATAAACTTTGACCTCTTTGTGCAACCCAGTGTAGGCGGAAATTCCAACAAAAAATTACATGAATTTGAAACAATATTAAATTGGTTTTTGTCTTTTATCATCCAAATTACACATGGCAGTTCTTCCATGCATGCACTTAAATGCATGCATTGGTCCCAGCGTTATTAAGCATGCCACAGAAAATGAAGAAAGTATGACATTGGCTCTAACGCAAGCCATTCTGCATTACAGACATCGTTCTCCAAAATACCACATGGCATATAGACGTCCTACATAACAACCTGATCTGATTTTGATTTTGAGAGGCTCCTCCTGATTTAGTCTGCCTTTTCTTATGTGGTATGTGTAAGGCAACCACAGGCCACACTCTCTCTCTCACACGTGCTAACATCACAGAGGAAGTGTGCACAGACCAAACCTACAAATGGTGGTCACAGACACACGCTGAGTCACATCTTTGATGCTGCGTTTGTGCTATCTAATAAAAGTTGCATGCTTTCTGATAGTCTCAGCTGCATTACTATATCATTTCCATATGCCTCTGACAGAAGGTAGCATAGCTTTTGGATTGCAGGGCTGCATTAAGCTTGTTTTCTGTTCTGTTCTGGCTGTGTTCTGGGGAAGACTGCCCCCTTGTGCTTGTATTTGCAGCTCAGCATTAAATCCTCAGGACCTGACAAATCCATCTGTGCACAGACAAACACTGCTGATACATACTCTTATCTCTTTAATCTCCCATACATGAGCCCATTATTATGTTCCGTCACCGTGTCAGCGTTTTGATGTTCACATGGCTCTTGTGTTTTTCTGTTGTGTGTACCTGTGTTCATTTGTGATTGTGCTCTCTCTCTCTCTCTCTCTCTCCCTGTTTTCTGCCTTTTTAGATTCAGCCACACAACTAGTGTGTCAGATGATCCACAGTAAGTTGGCCTGGTAACAATCAGAGCCCTAGCCTGGCCGAGCACTGCCCTGCTTTGCACCACAAGGCCTTCTCAATGAGTCATTTAACCATTTTTTGTAAAGAATAATTACATTTCTTTCGGGATGCAAGTGCCAAAATCTGCTTATATTTGTTTATTTGACCTTTTTTTGTAATAGAAACTACAAGAATACGGTATTATTCGCATGTGTGGAAAGCATTTTAGTGATATTACTTCCTTAACCTATTTGACAGAGGTAAAATTTCTCTCATTTCAGCAGATTTTTCCAGTTGCATGTCCTAAATTTAATTAGATTTTATCATTAGGAGGTTAAATGACTTGTCCAGAAAGACATTTTTGCCGTATGACATTAACATAACTAACAAGTCCACGCCTGGTCCTTGGGTGGCTCTTGGTCACTCATTGGATCTGAGTAACTGGAACTGTGCCTGATTTGTCGTCTGCAGTCCATCCTTCTCACAGGTGTCCTTATCCTCAGTATCTTCACTTTGGCACCATGGAGAGGTTTCACTAACTGCTCCAGTGTGACATCAACGCTTCTCTCAGCTGCATGTTTGATATAACACGCTAAACCAGCTAAACCATACAAAGACGTGTTTTTGCTGCAATAATCCGATCCTCCACAATGCTCAAGGCACCGAAACTCCATCTTTGCGAGGAGCTAGAGAGAGTCTCTCCTGTCCCGTGCAAAGTTGGAACCGCATGCATATATGTTATAAGGTTTAGTTTTGAAGAGCAGATTAAGGTATACACTGTAGGTCAAGGCACTAATTTCCTTCAGCAGCTGCAGAATGTTTGACCTTTTCTTAATGCAGATATGCATCACTTGCATTGGAACACTTTACCAAGCACTCATTTTCAACAAAATGGTACCTTTGTTTATATGTACAATGCTCCAACCCAGTGTTTGTCTTCGTGACCTCTGACATTGACTATTAAATTAAAGATAATGTCGTTGAATCCAATTGTAGTGCTGTGGAGAGCACCCAGTACAGCAGCATGTCCTTAACACGTTACTGCACGTTACTGCACTCACATGGATGATTTAACATCACTGACTAATGTAAGATCAAGTAAAAATTGTACGCTTTGTGAAAGAGCTTTGTACCTTTATGAGGACAAACGCATACTGCAAGTGTTACAACAACAGTGTAGCTGATGTTTAAAATGCAGATACGTGTTGTTTAGATAAATGTGTTGGTCTGTTACAGATTCTGAGCCGATCATTAGCATAACAAAGCTTTGTGTTTAACAATCTGATGTGTGCTGTCTTTCCGTTAAGATTATTCTTTCATCTCAGAAAGAATTATTTCCCCTTTTTTATGTTGTTTAGTCAGTGTTTAATTTTCTGCTCCTTCTGTTTGATCTGTGTGATGACACGATGAGTATTGTCATATCAATGACATATGACAGTTGTTACCAAGCGATGAACTTATTTCTTCATTTCTCTCTCCCTCTCTATCTTCCTCTGTCTCTCTTTCTTTCTCTCTCTCTCTCTCTGTCATAGGAGTGTAAGTATGATCGACATGCGTGGCGAGGAAGAGGCCATTTTGCGGCCTCACAGTCAGGTGCGTCATGAACTGATGCACAACCAGTACAACAGGCTGAAGGAAGAGGAAGACCATTGGCAAGATGTGAGTGTCTATGTTACTCCTCTATGCATTTGTTTATTTTTCATTATTTTATTTTTTTTCTTGTCACAGTTTTATCACTTATATGGAGTAATTTTCAAGCCCACGCAGTGAAGCACTATCTCTCTTATTATTTCATAGTGCCCCAGATAGTCTTACAAATCTCCTGACACTGCTGAGCTAAGACTTCCTGTTTTGTTTCATTTCTAACTTAAACGTCCCCCACCTTGTGCCAGGATTTGGCCAAATGGAAAAATCGGCGGAGGAGTATATCCCAGGACCTGATTAAGAAGGAGGAGGAGAGGAAGATGATGGAGCGGCTGCTGACGGGGGACGCCTATACCACCCAGAGGAGGAGAAGCATCAAGACCTACAGAGAGATCGTGGAAGATAAGTAAGTGAAACACAAATAAGCAGGACAAGGAAGGGGATCACGTTAATCGGTATTCCAATGAAAAACCAAATATGTACAAAGCTAGTAAATGACTAGAGTATTATTAGTATTGTTAGTTAGTTTATTTACACTATGTCTCTTACCTATTTCCTCATTTCCACAGAGAGCGTCGTGAGGAGCAGCTAAGGGAAGCATACAAGAGAGCCAGAACCCCAGAGGAGGCCTCATTTGTTCTCCAACGTTACGCCCAGCGTTTCTCCATCAGCGAGGCGGTCCTGGAGCGCCTGCAGCTGCCCAAGCTCCTGGACCGCAGCATATCTGCCGACCCCTCCTTCCCCTCCTCACCTTTCCCCATCTCTCTCTCCCCCTCCCCGACCACCCCAGATCCCTTCGACGTGGATCCCAACGGGCCCATGAAATACCTGCGCCAACAGTCCGCCCCAGCTCCAAAGTTCACGTCCACGGTGGAGGCCCGGATCGAGGAGTTTCCCAAAGACTTGTTCGCACAACACCGGCCCCAGATTCGCTCTCGCTCATCTGAGCCGCCATCCACCCGAGCGCTGTCACCCAAACCGGTGCCTTTGTTGACGCCCAAGCCTTACTTCCAGTCACGGCCCACAGGAGCTGAACCGCGGTCCAGCAACAAGGTGAGATGAGAGCTGACCGGTGCATTAACAGCCGTCATTACCTGAACAATAAATGGAATGCTAATGCATAATTGTGTCATATAGTAGATTAAAGAGAAGAGAAGAAGTCGCAGAACCAAGCTGTCTCTCAGTAAAAATATATGCTTGAATCTTCAGTTATTTTGAATAACGCCATCAATAGATTATGTGGGTGCAGATGCCTGGTTGTCATAGTGAAATGTGTCCTAATTAAAATGCCTGATAGGTTCCATTCCTGTTCGGGTGTTGAATACATTCCTCCTCATCCTAAGTATATAAGATGATTATGAACTCTACAACCATTACCATCCATCCATTCTATAGTGGGCACGGTCAAGGCCATGACCATGTTGAATGTGTTAACTTCCCAGTGTTGGCTGCCCTCTTCACAGACTGATGGACAAATCTCACCCCTGTCCTCTTGGCATTTACATTAGAATGCCGGAGAACTGCCATGGAGATGAGCCGTCTGGGTTCTCTGAAAAACACAAGACTTCCCCTCCCAGAGGAAAGCATGTCATGTTTCAATTTAGCACAAAGTACTCTCAAGAGGATCCATTTCCTTTTCTTCAGGAAAAAATGCCAAATGGCCATATTCAAAATGAGATGCCATGTTTTGGCGTGAAGGAGTGGGAGTGGTGAGATATTACCAGACCAAACGGAGCAGGGCACTTTTTCTGGAATGTCTTGTCTGGAGTCTGAGTGGAGCCCGGCTTTGAATGGAGCCCTCTGTTCCCTATTGACTTAAGACGTTGACAAGCAGGGCCCTCTCAATGTGAAGTGGGCTCCCAGTGGACAAAGAGGGCCCACACAGGCTGCTAGGAGAGGGATGAGAAGGTGGAGATGGTGGGGGACGGGGGGCAAACTGAGAGCCTGCATTCACCCAACTCCACCAGTGTGTCTTAAGTTACCGCTCACTAGGAGTTCCTCGCACATACATTACTGCCTCTTTGTCACAGAGGCCAGAGGGGTGTTGTAGAAGAGATGGCGGTGCCAAAAAATTAGCACGTTGGCACCATCATCAAAATATACTTCAGTACAAATGAGTATTCTCTGTAGAATGGACTTAATTATACAAGGTTGTTGGCCAAAAACCCTATATCTCCTTTTTTTGTTGGAAGGAAGGAAGGAAAGAAGGAAAAAAGAAAGGAAGGAAGGAAGGCGTAAAAAGTACATCGATATCACCACAAGTATAATCTGATCTAATCTGATCTAATTAAGCATTTATTTCAAGTATTTCAAGTATAGCAGTTTGTTTAATGGACTCTTTATACTTCCAGCATTAAACCCGTTCTTCTCTGATCCAGGTGGACGGTTTGCTTCGAGTCAATGGTGACGTAGGAACTGACGACGTTCCCGCCACACCTGAGAGCCGAGGAAGAGACTCCTCTCTTTTTTTCCAACCGTCTCCCACCAGCACCAGCAACAGCACAGCAGACGTCCCCACGTCCGGAGCCTCTCTCACACACACTGCACACACCTTGGCCCCTGAAGGAAGCCCCGAGTCAGCACAGCCCAAGGACTCGCAGGGGGGGACAGAGTCACCTTCGGAAGAGGCCCCGGCAGACAAAGTGGATGAAAGCTCCGTCCCACCGAGTCGGCCTACATCGCTCCCTGTGGTCAGGATCAGGACCTCTGCATAATATAACATTTGATCTTATACTACAGATTTTGAAATAAATGACTGAATTAAAAAACTGATAATATATTTATTTTTAATTTGCTTGCCAAAATTTTGATGCAATTCAATTTTGATAATGATGGTTAAACTCAGAATCTATTTTTTGTTTTTCACAGGAATTGCAGAAACAAGGAGAAAGCTTTGTGAAGACTGAAAGCCAACCTGAAGCTCCTCCGAAGGAAGAACAAGTAAAGACTGAGACAGAAGCCCAACAAACACTGCCTGCAGGTCTGAGTCCTGCTGCTACACTGACATCTAGTGGCCTTCTATGAAACTTTATCCTCACAGTTAATGGCTTTTGGGTCACATAAATCATTTTTTCATCAGTTTCTATTCCATAGGAACTGAAATTAGTTATGAGACGATACTGCAGTTTTCTACACATGTGGAGCATCTCAGGCAATATTTTATTTCCCGATCTGTTTTCAGACACCAAACAAACCCTACAAGAACAAACTGAACTACCTGATCAACAAGACCCTAAGCCCGTCCTCGTCCAATCAGAGGTCAGCACACAGCCAGATCAACCAGTTACATCACAGGTGAGGCTGCAACCATAACAACCAAATAACACGGTCACTGTTCATATCAGAGTAACCTTCAGTCCATCAGCCATTCATACAATACGCTGTAAATCTGCCTGCAGGTCAGTGAGACTTCCCAGCAGTCTCCAAGAAAAGAGAGCGCGCCAAGCACAGCTGCTCCAGGATCAGTTGGAACTGACCCACCATGTGAAACAAGAACAGGTGAATCCTTTCCATCCGTCTATCAAGCGTGGTTTGTGTGACTCCTCCTCCTTAGTTGCTTTTTTTTCCCCTTTTGCCTGTCAGCCTGATTTGTACTGTAAAATGCTGGAATCCTGACCTGAATCCTGAAATACTGACCTCTACTGGCAGCTTTTGGGAAGTGTGACAACAATGATTGAACAATTTCATAAGTTTTTAAGTACTTAAATGCTCGTAAAAATCTAAATAATAAGTTATGGATAGGTCTGTTCTGCACTATCTTTATTTCATAAGATACAAACTCCTCAATCGATTCATTTATGCTGCAATATGACCGACTGCTCCACTACACCACCCATAAGTCTAACTCCCCTATACTGTTGGCATCCTATCTGGCTCTGGTATTGATGCCTGTCTTTCCCTTCCTTATCGCCTTCCCTTTCCCTCCTTCCCTCATTCCCTCTTTTCCTCCCACCTACATATTTTTTTTTCATTTTGATATAGAGTTTGCAAACAGTGTCAGGTCTTCACTGGCAACCAGCAACCCTAAGTTACGCTGGGAGTTCTTCGCTCCTCCAGGTAAACCGTTTCATTTATCGGTGGAGCTCGTCCTTCCTCCCTCCCGGGTGTTTCTACGTGTCGGCAGCACATGGGCTGCTACACGCGTTTTTCACTCATTTCTTTAGTTTTGTTGATGTCATGTGATGTGTTTCGTCTCTTGCAACTGTTTGCACAGTTGTTCCAGGTTTCACTCATCAGTACATAATGATTGTCAAGTCTACTTCCATATTTTTACATTCTTAGCTTTTCCATCAAAAGCTGCAACATCTGACTTGTAATAGATCTACGTTAATATTTTCTAAACTGAGCTGAGCACATATCAGAATGGGAGTGGATTTTAAAATAACAAATACACAGTACATAGCTGCATATACCAAACGATAAAGATTAAATAAAAGATATAATTAGAAAAAGGAAATCTGGGTCTGATTGACGAAGTCCAGATTTTGCCCTTGCTTTTGGCGCCTTCAGAGATTCCGTGTGTTTCTCTTTGTTTCCCTCCATCTCCATCTTTGTTCCCCAGGCTCTCCAACCACCACTCTGGGTGTTCATATCCAAAAGCTTCCCCCATCTACAAAGAATTTAATTTGATCATCAGTGTCCAAAAGCTCTGTTTAAAGTGTGTTTTAACCCTGTGTCCTTTCTCACACTTACTCTGCAGAGGAGGCACGGAAGGATCCGCTCGACAACGTGAGTGAAAAGCACCACCTGACCTTATTTTACACTGTCATTAGAGTGATTTACCGTCCCTTATTAGCTGTATCGTCTCTCGCATTACAGGGAGTATATATTGTATGTGCCCAGTAAAAAAGTGTTAGACAAAAATATGAGAAATATACTCTCCACATTAGGTACGCATCAACAGAAACACAAGGATTTCTATAACAAATAAATGATTTCAGTGATCTGCATAAATAAGATCTACTCTTGCATACCTACTCCATTAACATTTTTTTTTCTTATCCAAATTTCTACTTCAGCTCGTAACTGTAAAATGACCGATGGCTCTTCCATTTCCATTTGAGCTCATCTTTCTCTTTCTCTGTCTTCTCTCTCTTTAGTAGGAGTCCTTTGGCTAGCATTGGAATAGTGCTGAGTGGTAGACCAACTATTACTGTCTCTTCCTTTCCTTCCTTCCTTCCTTTCCTCTGAATGTGTGTGCACATCTGTGGTGATGTGTGTGTCTGTTGGGTTCCACTGACTTCACGGTTGGGGGTTGGTGTGTGTGAACATGTGCTTGTATATCCGTGTGCATGTTGGTGTGTGTGTGTGTTTGCGTGTGTGTGTGTGTGTGCGTGCGTGCACTCCCACGGGGCCCTATCAGGTGTCAGTCCCGGTGTTGCCCCAGGCCAGGCGGGGTGACCGCTGGTCTTGGGACCCGGATGAGGAGCGAAAGCGGCAGGAAAGGTGGCAGCACGAGCAGGAGCGCATGCTGCAGGTATACTGTAAAATCTAATGGCCAAAGAGCATGGTGCTTGAGTCTGCCCAAAGTGAGGGGTTCAAATCCCTGTAATACTCAGTGAGCTGAGCAAGGCACCAATACTTTGCATTGCAGGATTAGATGCAGATTACAGTTTTAGCTACACAAATCTGAGGGCTTGTGCTCAAAATCAATGCTCAGAGTAACTTAGATTTTCTCAACGTATTCTCTCAATCTGACACAAATTCATTTTTTAATTATAAATAAATAGAATTGACGCATGTTTGGTTATTTGAATATTAATTCGCTTGTGAAACGGAGCATAATTGTTGTCAGATGTAATTTAATCACCAGCATGGGTGCAGTAACTCACGAGTAAAGGACATGTGCTGTACCAGAGGACAGGGCTCATGTGCAATGCAAGTTTGTGCACATGCCAAGAAGTCACACACGCTAAGTTGCTTTAGCTAAAAGCAAATGCTACAGGCAGGTCCTGGGTTGGCCTGTTCACAAATAAGCTGAGCACAAGCAGCACCTGAATGTGGTTTCAAACCAATCGTTCCCAGAGAGCATGTTGTTGGTGGAAAGGAAAGTGGGGACAATCGACGTCCAGGCATCCAGGTTAAAAGTGAAAAATGACATTTTTGACATGACATTGACAGCTAGATTACATACACAGTGCAGTAACCAGGGGAAAACATATTTCCATAACGTACTGTATATCATATAATAAATCATGTAGATTTATGCACCTGCCATATGTTGAAACATTATCTTGAAATGCCGGTGTAACCTAAATGTCTAAAAATACCTTCACTTTTCCCAGTTTTAACCTGTTTCCACGTTTTTTCACCTGAAAAACACCACAACCATGCTGTCTGGGCTGATAATCTGAGTCACAGCATCAGGTGGCTTAACCACATTTCATTGCTTTTTGCAAGCTTGCCTGCATATTTGTTTGGTTTGGAGCTTTAGCCTCTTCCAAAGTGATTTAACAAACTACTCTCATACACACTGTGACCACTAGAGGGCAGTTTTGTGCAGTGAAAAAAAAGCTATAGGCCAGTTTTTACACCTTCACTCTCTCTCCATCTCATGCACACACACACACACACTCTCATGCAAACACAAGGACGTTGTCCAAGGTTGCTGCTGTTGCTGCCACCCTAACCACCCTCTCTCCTCCTCAGCCGAAAAGAGCCACGTCTTACCCCCCCTTCCCTCCTTTCCCACCAGTTTTATCTCTCAAAGGGCTCACTGATACCCCTAAAGTAATGAACACATCCACACGATAAATTCTATAAATGTATTTTGAAGAAACGTTGTCTATCAGAGCTTTTGCAGTTGTTATGGTGAATGCTCCAGATGAGACTGACCTGGATGAATGACTGGTGCATCAATGTGCTTGC